>CAKNXH010059949.1:175829-236534 GCA_932178445.1 Andricus quercusramuli | reverse complement strand
ATCGCGCAATGACCATGAAGATTCCCATTGATCCAACATGGGGAAAAGTCAGCTTTTTTTAGATCTAATATTTAAACGTGATAATATGTAACAAATAATTCTGCATTACTGTAGCTTGTCCAGAATTTGTCAGAGAATAAGAATCAATCATGAATTTTGAGGGAAAATTGCTTTTAGTCACATTAATGGGTCCCCATAGAAAACCCCATTAGTGACAAGATTTGAATTTTACTTATTAATATTACGGTTTGTTAACGCTGTTTAAAAGTTTTTTTTTCATAAATAATCATGAATCGTAAGACATTTATTTTTTCAGGTAAGACACAGAACCAACGTATTTTCTAGACTTAATGAGTTCTTTAATCAATTACTATAACAATGAGAAAAAATTTGTTCAAATAATTTTACAATCATATTTATATTATATTATATTTGAACGATATAACATTGTTTGAATCACTGAAATTTGTTTGAAGATTTGCAAATATTCTTATAAAACAAGTTAGTAGTTAAAAATATTCAAAACTGTGGAAAATTTGGTGAGACAAAATGTTTATTCTGCTTTTTTTAGATGAACTATATACATGGAAAAACACGTATTATTTAAATAATTGAAAAATTATTTATGCAAATTATTTTATTGTTATCATTGATTAAAGTACTCATAACGTCAAGAAAATACGCTCATTTCATGACTTACCTGAGAAAAAAACAAATGTTTAAACTAATAAAAATTGTAATAATGATTAATTATGAAAAAAACTTTCAAAAGGCATTAATATACCGCAATATTATGTAGCAATCAAATTTGTTACTTATGGGGTTTTCTTTGGGGACCCATAAGAGTGACTTAAAAAGTCATTTCCCCACAAAATTTATGATTGATTCTTATTGTCTGACGAATTCTGGATAATCTACTGAAATACAAAATTATTTGTGACACATTATTGCATTTAAATATTAGACTTACTAAAAGCTGACTTTTCCCCATGTTAACCCAATAGAAAATTTCATGTTCTTTGCATGAGCCCTAAATATCAACCGATTTTGCTCAGATTTTGAGGAAATTTTTTGTTGGGTATACGAACCAAAGCAGGGGGGTGAGAGCGGAGAAATTCCAAAAGAATGCCACCAAGTATAAATGAGAACCACTCTGCTGCCACACAGTGTGGCCAAAAGCACTTTTTGTGGACAAAAGTCTGTCTACAAGCCAATTTTGAATGGATTTGGATGGTTTTTTTGGATGGCCGTAAGGCGTCCAGGTCTAATGAGTCGGTGCAGAAAATTCACTTTGACCAAACAAAATTTGTTTATTCAACAAATTCATATTATTCCACGAATGGGTCCCACTTTTTTGCGGAACCAACTAAAAATGTATTGTGACTCCTAGATATAATTTTGTTCAAATTCATGAAAAATGTTAAATATTTAAACAAGTTTTACAAACAAATGTACCCTTTGGGAACTTTTGCTTGAATAGGCTTATTTTTTTCGTAGAATAAACTGGAAATGTCTTACCACTAACTCCTTCTTGTAATATTTGACCAATTAGTAAGAACTGTTCATGATTTAAACAACATTCATGAAAAAATTCACATTTTAACTATTTGATTATGATGAATATTGATTTTTTTCAGATTAAACAAGAAATCTCTTGCCAATCATTCCTTTTTGTCATATTTGTCTAATTAAAAAAACCGTTGATTATTTAAACAATACTTATTGACAAATGTAAAGTTTGACCATCCCTTCATGATGAATATTAATTTTTTTGCGAAATAAACCAAAAATTCGAGGTATCTTGACAACAACCAACAATGTGAATAATGTATTCCATAAAATGTTTTGAATGTTTCTGAAAAGTCGAATTGCTTTTGTTCCTCTGAATTATTTTAAATGAATGGATGAAACAGTTTTAATTTGTTGTCAATTTGCAAAGTGATACTTTGCAAATTGACACCGTGGAGAAATCTAAAAAGAAAATCAATCATTTCGAATCACTAGAAAATGGTTTTTGTCCATTAATTTTTTTAAAACATTATTAACCATTTTTTTCTCACTCTAACCTACTGGAAATTATTTCTAGACAGTTATTACACTGGATTAAACTCTACTTCAGTCAATTTGAAAATCTTAAAAAAGGGATATCCGACGAATTGAGGAAAAAATATATTGTTAACTTTTTTTGTTGAATAAAGAATTCTTGTTTGGCTGAAGTGAATTTTCTGTACCGACTCGTTATACCTAGAAGCATTACGGTCATTAAAAAAAAATTAATTGAAAATTTGTCCAAAAAAAGTGTTTTTGGTCACAGTGTGTGCGAATGGGGCGGGGGAATATAAATGTGAATAACAATTCATTGAACTGCTTGAACAAATGAAAGTGTGTGATTTTATTTTACTCTCTCCCTTTTTCTCTTTCTCTTTTTCTTTTTCTTAAAAATTTATTTTATTAGTTAAAGATCCATCTCTTTCCTTAAAAAATAAATTGTTCTGCTGAAAATTCCTTTTTTTGTTTGTTTGAACGGTTTCAGATCTAGATTCAACTATTTGGTTGAAAATTAACTTTTTTGTTAGAAATTCAACTGCTTTCTACAAAAATCGCCGCTTTGGTTTAAAAATTCGTCTTTTGGTTTATAACTTCAAATGTTTTGTTAAGAATTCTATTATTCTCGTAGAAAATTTAATTATTGGGCTGAAAATTAACTTTTGGTTTGAAAATTCATCTCTTTTGGTAGAAATTTCATATGTTTTGGTTAAACATGCAACTATTAGGTTGGAAATTATTCTGTTTTGGTTGGGGATTCAAATATTTTGTTAAAAATTCTTCTTTTTTAGTTGAACTCAACTGTTATACCCAAGGTTATTATTCTTGGTCTGCCGATACGTATTAATACTATTACAGTATTAATATATTTTTATTCTGTGAGGAAAAATTATCTCTATCTCAGCTAGGAATTTAGCTTTTTGGTTAAATTTGACTGTTTTTTATTTAAATTAGGGGAGAGTGGGGCTAAGCCGTCATATTTTTTATGTCGTTTTTTAATTGAAAGCAAAATTGGTTGAAAACGTATTAGGTATTGTTGGATCGAGGATTTAGTAGGTTACAAAATTTTGCTTTGATTTTATAGTAAGATACTTCGTTTATTAATTATTAGAAAACAGTGAAGTGATCGAAAATCTATTAAGCGAAAAATTGTGGTGCTAAGCGGACACCGCCTGGGACTGAGTCGAAATGCCACGAAACTCCGTTGATAAAGATAGGGCATAAGGGCCCACTTTTATTTAAAAAACGAAGTTCACACGGTTTATATTTTTCTTCGAAAAAGCAAGTGTCTGCTTAGCTCCACTGACGACCTAGCCCAAGTCTCTCCTAAAAATATTTCCTTGGTTGAAATATTTACTACATATTATATTTTTCGTCAAGAATTAATTTTTTTTTCCTTATTTGAGAATTCAACTACTTGAGTGAAAGTCCAATTTCCTTGTTAAAAACTCTTTTTTCCGTTGAGAATTTATCATTGTAGTTGAAAATACAACTAACTGCTTGAAAATTTAATTATTTTCTTAAAAATTCAACTGCCTCGTTAAAAAATTTAAAATTCATCTGTCTACCAAGAAATTGTTTGAAAATTCAAGTATTTGATTGTAAATGCCACTATTTGATCTAATATTAATTTGTTTATTTTTAGAAAAATCGTCGTTCTCGGTTCAAAATTCATCTTTTCGGTTTTACAAATTAACTATTTCCCAAAACATTTGACTTTGTAACTTGAAAACTCAACTCTTTCGTTAAAAATGTATCTAGTTTGGTAAAAAATTAATCTTTTTTGGTTGAAAATTCAACTCTTTCGTTAAAAATTAATTTCTTTTGGTGCAAAATTATTCTCTTTTGGTTGCAAATTCAACTATTTTGTTAAAAATACAATATATTTCGATTATAAATCTGGAGCGCTTCATATTGTATTCAACATGGTACCCATACATTAATTTGTTTTTTAAAGAATTTTTTCCCCTATTTTCGTGAAATATCACCCTATTTCCCCTGTTTTGAAAGCGTTTTGGGCTGTGAAGTGTGTTAAAATGTTATGTTTGTATGTTTCGTATTTTACTTTAGGCGTTTATGAAATTAAATCGTAGAACAAATTTTGAAATAAAAAGTGGGAGTGTGTGGGGGGGTGGTCGTATTTGCGGCGTCACACTGGGAAGTTCAAGTTTTGTGTGACGATCTGTGACAAAGAAGGGGAAAGGTGGGAAAAGTTCTCAAAATAACGTGACGTTGATTTTGAAAGGCGTTGAAACTGTACTGCGAGTTTTTAAAATTCTACTTTCACAAAAAGGTTGTTGTTGCAATCGGAAATAAGCCAAATTGGATGTAGTTCGGGTCCTTTCAACATTCATGTAAAGACTGGCTCCGCTCTGAGTTTCAAAGGATTCAGGTATATATTCGCGAATGAGTCCGACTGGCTTGAAAGCTTTTTAGCAAACATAGCAAATATAAATCAAGTTAATGTATAGCGTGCATGAATGGGAGGCACGCATTTCAAGCATATTAAAGCTGCATCGATCAAAGCAGTTGCGTTCATTCGGAAATTGAGGTTATGTATTGTGGAAAAATTCATTTTTTATATATACTTTCGCCGGCTATGAGCCACACGCTCTTTTTAATACCCGAGAATTTGATTGGTTTCATGGAATTTTCAAATTTTATATCGACATGTTCGAATTACAGGGTTTTATCTCGGCAAGCCAAAATGAAAAGGTGCTAACTCGCATGGAGAACTCCGGTAGCTTTAAAATCCATCAACTCTGTAGCACTTTTTCCTTTTGTTTTTCCCGGATGGAAGCTCATCATTTGGACACGTCAATATATAGATGAAGAGAACATTTTGACATGTCCACATGACAAGGTTCCATTTCGGAGAGACCAAATGAAAATGTGCCAACTCGCGTGGCTAACTCTGAAAGCTTCAAAATCCCATATAAATTGCATTTGGTATATCAGCGCCCTCAACTCTGTAGCACCTTTTCTTTTAGTCCCCACGAGATAACACCTTTTCATTTTCTTTCCCCTAGATGGAATCTTATCATTTGGACATGTCGATATACAGACGAAAGGAACATTTCCACGTGTCTGAATAACAAGGTTTTATTTCGGAGAGACAAAATTAAAAGGTGCTAACTCGCGTTGCGAATTCTCGAAGCTTCAAAATCTAATATAATTTTACTGGAAACATCATCGCCCTAAACTCTAGCACCTTTTTATTTGATCTCTCCGAGATGAAAACTTGTCATTGTTGCAACAATTTATTATTATTTATAACAATATTCTATTGGAATAATGTTAGAAAGTTTCGGTTTCTTTTGAGCTTTTCAACCTCCATTCCACTCTTTACTTAGAGTAAGGGAATAATGGAATTTATCTTTATTTGTTTAAACAATTTATTTGATAGAACTATTCTCTTGAAATAATGCTAGAAATATGCGGTTTTTGTGGAATGTCACAATTTTCGTCAATTTCTAAATTAGAGTGAAGTTTATTGATGCTACTGAACAAATTATTTGTTTTAACAATTTATTATTCTTCATATCTTCTCCCAGAGTAATTTTATAAAGTTGCGGTTTTTTTCTTAAATTTCCAACTTTTTTTCATCTTTTCACTTAGTGTAAGGTCATAATTATTCATGTTTGATAAATAGAACTGTTTAAACAATTTCTTATCATTTACAACAATATTCTCTCAGAATTATGCTAGAAAGTTTCGGCATCTTTTGCAATATCCATCTTTTTATCAAATTTTCAGTAAAATAAGGTTATAATTATAAAAACTCAACGAATTATTTTTCCGAATCATTATTATTTATAACTATTTTCGCTTATCACGTAAAGCTATAAAGTTGCGGGTCTTTTATGAAATTTCCAACTTATTAAACTTTTTACTTATAGTACGATAATAATTAATCAAATTTCTTAATTATAATTGTTTAAACAATGGATTAGTATTTATTTACAATTTTTGAACAATTTATTCCTATTGAAAAAAATATTCTCTTAGAATAATGCTAGAAACTTGCAAATTTTTCTGAAATTTCCAACCTATCACCAACTGAAGCTTCAGCAGAACGAGCGTTGGATCAACTTCACATTAATCTCAACCTCAACATTTTTGGTTTTTTCAAACCTAACTATTGAAATTTTTAACAGTTTTAGAAATAAAACATTGCATTTGCTTATCTAAGTGTTAACGGAAATTTAAAAAGCGAGCTCGAATTATTCTTCATTTTAAAAATAATGTGTTTGGTATTGTCGACTTTGGACGTTTTACTACAAGCACTTCTGTTTTCTGTTTATTAACTTAAGCTTTTCCAGCTTCTTTAACCCCTGATTCTTTTCTGCTTGCGTTCTCATAAATTCAATTATCTGTTTTTACCCAGGTTCAAAACGCTGTTACATTGTTACAAAGCCTAGAGAGTTCACCGAGCTTGAAATAAATGTTCACATTTTTGTTCGCAGTTTGGCGATTGCAGAGGTCCCGCGGAATAGAAAACGGTTACAAAAAAATAACTCTATAAAACACCATGGACACAAAACTTTTATTGATCAAACGCAATGTTTTATGTAATAAACAAAATTTTTACTAAAATACACATCCAAAAAATAAGAATCACCCCAAAAACTCACAAAACCAAATTTTCCATTTAATGGGGTTTTTTGGGGCCCAATAAATCAGGCTTATGGAGATGAGATTTGAAAATTAATTTATGATTTGTATTCTATCAACTCAGTTACGTGTTTTTTTAAAACAATAAGCCGCATCTTGGAAACAAAAAAATATTTATTTGGGTAGAAAAAAATTTCTTTGTTGTAAAGAAATGTTTATTTTACAAAAAAATACGCTCATTTGAATAAAAAAATCATATATTTGGTTCCAAAAGAACTTTTCCTCAGTCCGAGTTACATTTATTTGTATGAAATAAACATCTTCTTGAACTTACACCATACTTCTTTACATTCCAGAACTCACTTATCATATCGAATACTTATTTATTACAGTCAATAACAAATCCCTTTCGCTCAACGAATATTTGATAGTGCCAAGTAAATATTTTCCTGCCTTAAGCATTGCGTTCCTTAGATTCAAACTAAACATTTCTTTAATTTGAAGAAATATTTCTTCAGCCACATTCTACTCTACCATTTCTTTGAATCAGAGAAATTTCCTTTGATTCAAATAAGTTTTGTTCTCAGTGTAATATTGACGATTCTGCACAAAATTTACAAAAACGTATTTTTGATGGGAAATGCATGTTTTAACACGCATGACGTTGCAGAACCTCTAAATTTTAATTTTGTTCAAAATAAAGAAATACTTTTTTTTTCACTCGAGCAAATTTGGAAGATGACAGCGTACTTTTTTTCTCATTTATTTTTTGACTACCCTAATGGAGACTCACAGTTGCAATTCAAGTTTTCAAATTGGCCCCCAGAGGTTTAATTTCTCTGCGTAATGTACAGTATACAATTCAAATACAAGTAATTGTTTAATTATAGAGATCGGCGGAGAATGAAGTGGGACTGCAACGATGTCGCGGCATACTCGAAACTTCTAATTAACATCTCATATTTATTCATAATCTTTCAGGTAGCAACTTTTAGCTCACCCGATGAAATGTCTCATGGGTCCATGATAATGCAAGATTTGCTCATGCCTGTGAAAACTTTTGGTCTGTTTAGTTCGCGATAAGGCATTCGGGATAATCCCTTCTTCATATGTATGCCTCTCTCTTTCGGTTCTCTGACTGGGTTCTTTTCTCACTCTCGCGCACGTCTCGCGTGAAAATTTGAATTTAATCTCACCAAAGCTTAACAGTTGCATAACGTCGCGCCGCACCGCCTAGGTCATTTGCATACGTGCATGCTGTTGGAAACTTTAGCCGCGGAAATGTCTTTATACTCGGTGGGCGAGAAAAAGCACTTGCGCTAATTACTCCCGGCACGCTCTGCTAATGGAGGTAATGACTACCCTTTCAATTCTCTATTGCGCTTCGCCCTCGATCATTACGCGTTGTTTTATTCTGCTCGGTTGCGCATGCTTTCAAGTGGATTGAAACAACATGAGTGCTCTGAAAAATTTATTTTTCTATTCCCACTCGACTCTATTCGAAATTCTCATCACATATGCGGTCGGAATTTTTTTTGCTGGCCGTCATACGGAACAAAAACCCGTTAGAATAACTCTAACTATTTTAAACTGAAGCGCGACTTTTCGGTGGTGAATTTTTTTAAAATCATTATTTCACGTTTAGGTTATTATCAATAACAGATTTGTGAAAACAAATTTAATCCTTCTTTGGACCGTCAATATTAATATATTTGAATGAATTTACTCAGGTCTTCCGGTTCTTATAATTTGAAAGTACCATCAACACATTCTTTAGTCTCCTTAGATGTTGTTGCAATGTTTGATAGTATTCCACTGGATATTGCTTTAGAGTATATAGAAGAAAAATTAAATCTTAAACGAAATTTAACAAAAATAAAAAAGAATGAATTTCTTACAGCTACTCGATTAGTTTTTAACGGCATGGTTTTTTCGTTTGATAATAAATATTTTAAACAACTATCTGGTTGCCCAATGGAATCCCCTTTATCTACAATAATATCACATTTAGCTTTAGAAGATCTAGAAAAAAGGGCCTTTAGTAAGTTAGATTTTACACCTATTTTTTATAAACGGTACGTTGATGATATTTTGACTATTATTTCGACTGAAAAAATTGATGTTTTCTTAAGTATTTTTAACAGTATAGAATACACTATAAATTTTACACATGAAATTGAACTTAATAATACCATTAATTATCTTGATTTACATATTATAAAAACACAAACTGGTGATTTAATAACAAGTTGGTTCAAAAAGCCTTCTTGCACGGGCAGATACATGAATTACAATTCCTATCAACCTTTCTGTAATAAACTTGGTTTAATTAAAGGATTAACTGACAGATGTGTTGAGTGATATAAAATTCAGAGAAGATAATCTAAATCAATTAAAAATCACCCTATTAAATAGCAATTATCCGCTTTCTTTAATAAATAATGTTATTAAAGAAAGAATTCATGAGATTTATAATACATCCAGTAAAAAAATAAATGGCTTGATACTCACAATAGTTCTGATCATAGACTTACATCACCTTACGTTCAAGGTCGCTCTGAACGGTTGAGAAGTTCTTAAAAAAAAATTTAATATTAATGTTTATTTTAAAAATAATAACTCGCTTGATCGAGATTTGTTGAGTAAGAAAGATAGAGATAGCTTTGAAAATTTATCCGGAGTCGTGTATCTTATTAATTGTAAATGTTGTGATAAAGTTTATTGTATTGGAGAAATCGGTAGAAGATTGAAAATTAAAGTCGTTGAACATAAAAGGGATTGTACAGTTGGTAATTTTAATACAGGATTATCACAACACGCGTGGAAATTTGATCATTATTTTGATTTTAACATTAAAAATATAACAATTTTAGCTAGCGAAAAAAATACTTGTAAAAGGAAAATTATTGATTCTATTTTTATTAATAAGTATCACAAAGTTTCTAAAATCTACAGACTGAAATTTTGAATGTAAATAAAATTTACCAAAGTATTATAAGATGATTTTACTGGAGTTTTATTATATTTGAAGGATTCAAAATTCCCACACTTGCAGTTTTCCTTAATTTCATTTCTCAATTTACATACTTAAAGGTCGTCGATGGTTGTATATTTGCTTTTAGATGAATTTGCTTGTCATTCCTTGTTGTTCCTACGTCCTGTACTGTGGTCATATATGACTCTATTGAAAACTAAAATAGTATTAAAAATGTATTGGTTTGATTGAAGTCCCCTTAAATTTTGGGGCTTCTAAAAATTAGTCTTCATGATTTTTAAAAAAATGTTTTGACATTGAAATTGACACTAATATTTGACTTATTGTCTCACATGTTTTTACTCCAAGAGAAAAACTCGCTTCAAAAGTTTCATTCCGTAATATTACAGGTAATTGTTTAAACCCTTGTTTATATTGATGGGGGGGGGGATGTTGTTTGGTCTATAGATTTGTATATTTTTATATTACATATATATATATATATATTTAATTTTAATTTAGGTTTGCTTGAAAAAGACGCACAGTAGTATTGAAACGTGCGTAGCATAAATGATGATTTTTTTAATAAAACAAAATGTCAACTAAGTGGATATTTTATTAACAAATAGACCGAAAGACCTGAGGAAATTCATTCAAATATACTAGGTTATTATCATTGTCTTGTTAGGCTGGTCCGTTCAAGTAACGTAGTCCTTTAGCATGAGTACATATACCGCCAGACGACTCCACTTTACTGAGTATGGGCCTGTGAAAATTTTTCGTTTACAAACGTGGGCTTAGAATCACTGTATGAATTCAATCACAAACAGTGATAATGACCCGCGGCCGAATCCGACTTATGTTAGTAGAATTACTCGTATTTGCCTGGGCGTTTGGCCAGGGGAGAGTAAAACTGTAGAACGATCAGGTTATTGAACTTGCCTTCCTGAGAAACTAGCGAGAGGAAGGGTTAAAATGTCGATACATTTGAAGAGGACGATATAATTCTATATATAATTAGTGCGTATAATTTACGTTTATTATTACACAATTGCAAACACACTCACTTACACATACAATTGTACACTTGAACACTTTGAGAAATCGCATACGCTGGGGATTCGAA
Organism: Andricus quercusramuli; assembly: GCA_932178445.1. Taxonomy (NCBI): domain Eukaryota; kingdom Metazoa; phylum Arthropoda; class Insecta; order Hymenoptera; family Cynipidae; genus Andricus; species Andricus quercusramuli. The sequence goes on along the minus strand of CAKNXH010059949.1, from coordinate 225,774 downwards.
CCTAGCGCACGCAATAGCAAACTGAGTTATCGAACCGGTGAGGTAATTCTGACAATCTTTTGGTCAAGCGTTTGCTTTCAGAAAAACGGGACCAGTTTAGAAATATTTACATGTATCGTGATGCGTTTATCGGTAATTTTTTGAACACATTTTAGATAACAATACGTGGTTTAAAAATGTTTGATTAAAAAATTGTTAATTGATCTTTTACAAAAAATAATGTTTTGTAATGAGCTTGATTAAAATATTCCGCTTAAAAGTATTAACTCGCGTAGTATTTATATATTATCAGTAATTTATATACATTATAAAATAATTTTAAATCTGATTTTGAAAAATTACAGGTTTAAAAATGTTTTTGTATTATTTTTAAGGGTGCCGCTACAGAACTAGATAATCAATGTATACCATTAAGCCATTTCCCTTTCGGTCTAGGCGTGACACTACCCGATTCGGGTAGTGTTTCTAGGTGGATAGTTTCTTGTAGTAAATAACTACAAGTATGGGCTCACCGCACCCACGACACGCCAACAGCACGCAGTTAGTAGTATTCCCGAACAATCTCCCATCCAAGTACTGACCGCGCCCAACACTGCTTAACTTCAGTGATCTAACGAGAACTGGTTTTTTCAGCGTGGTATGGCCGTTGCCATAAAATGTAAATTTCCCAATACAGGGAAAAACATTCTGTGAAATAGAAATCACTACTTAAAGATCAAACAAAAGTACTTTTTTAAGCTAGAATGTTGCTGAGTTCAAGACAAAAAAGTTTGATGAAAAAAAGTTATCTAGGTTCGAAGCAATGAATGTAAAATTTGGCAACCTCAAAGTGATACTAACCAAAAATTGGAGAGGACTCGACTACGGATTGCGACAAAAATTCAATTTTCAATATAAAAAAAAAATTAAACAGGCTTCTGAGATACTAAGTTCGTGAATACGGGTAAACGAAGTTTTACGTAAAAAAATTGAGCTAATTCTGAGAACATCGACCGAGAATTTTCAAATTAAAATTTCATAGGTTTTCAAAATTGGCTTTGAATAGCGATTAAAGATAGAATTTTTAAATCTTTGCAAGAATAAAAATTTGATCTGAGATATGGGGATACTGAATGAAAATGTTTGATCTAAAAACATTATTCTGTTCCGGGAAAATGAAAATTACAAAATGCCGATATCACAGTAGTATGACAGACATTTCTTTCCTAGAAAACCGGAAAATTTAAGGAAATAGTTTTTTGCCATTATATGATAATAATTTCAAAAAATATTGATGTGAAAATATAGAATTAATTTAGATGTATTGGCATTTCGAAACAAAAATAGAGTGTTGCTAAAAATACATATATGATACGTAGTATACTTTCTAGCTCACACAAACGTTTCCTGAGACCATGTTTAATTAACATTTATTATTATAAGCGTTCATAGCAGATACTGAAATATATCAAAATTAAAAGTTGAAATATCTAATTTCGTATTGCAATTTTTGCATTCCGTTTTTGGGTAACTTTTATTGCTTATGTTCGAAATAAAAAAGGTATAAAATATATTTTGCGGTTCGAGATTGGTTATAACAATTGTTTCTTATTATTTCCTGCTGGAAAATGTTTTTATGTTGATTATCAGTTTGTTCAAAGTATCAAAACATAACAGATTTTGTGATATAAAATATAATAAATACTTTCACTTAAATGCCTTATAAAAAAATTAGAGCAAATAAAATATCATTAGACTTTGTGATCAGAACATTCTTCTTTACAGAATTAAATCAAGAAAGCTGCACACTCTTATTTTGATTTGATTTATTTTGAACCAAAACCTTCTATTAATTTTAAAATTACGTTACTTTCATATTAGACATATTTTTAGTGAAGATTCTCTTTAGGCTTCTTTTTTCAGTGTTTTAAAGTACATATTTCTTTCTATTTGAAGTTTTTGTTTTATGTAAATAATAATTTTTTCCTAATACCTGTTAAGTTCGAGTTCAGTGTTGTTTGAGAAGTCAAATTTCGACGTTCCAGGACATTTCCAGGTTTTCAAGGTCAACTGTTGAAAAAAGTTCCTGGCGATCTTTTTAAAATATCTATTCAAATTTAAAACTCAAATGAATTTCGAAGCATTGTACTTTTTGCCATATAATTTCCACAAAATTTGTTGTGCATACATACAATGATTAATTAATGGAAATTTGAAAAGTCTTTTTGACTATTATTTTATTCTGAACAACGTTTCTTGATAAAGTAAAAAATGATGACTGTATAATAATAAAAAAGTAGTAGGTAGGACGTTTATCGCGCTCATTCAAATCGTAATAACATAATTTAATCAATTCCTATTGACTTGCGTTTGTAAAATGAGCAGAAAAGAACTAAGATAATTATCAAAACTTTCAAAACAAGTGACAATATGAATTTCCAGGCTCTTTTTCAAAATTTAAGGACTTTTCCAGGTTATCCAGGTTCTTTATCAAAATTTCAGGACTTTTTCAGGTTTTCAGGTTTTGTAGAAACCCTGGAGTTTTCAATAAACTCAATCCCGTTAAAAATAAAAAAATTCCCAGTTCAGTTTGAATTTAAATGTAATTTGAATTTTCTATAATCTATTCAATATCATTTGCACGTTCAACAAAATTTTCTGTTTTTGAAAGAATATCCCTGAAGATTTCAAGTTTTGCAGTGAGTCACAATTCACCCAGAGTTAACTCAAATGGAATTGAATTTCGTGAACTTCAACTTCTTTAAATCCTCTTTATGTTAGTTGAATTCTAATGACTTTATGTGGCTGATTTCATACAATATTCGAAAGTTTGAGATTTTAAATTATAAAAATCTCAAAGCTTATTGTATAAAAAGGGTTCAAATTTCTGAACATTTTATATGCAAAAACTTTCAAATATAACTTTCATTAAAATTAGAAAGCTGTCAGTATATAAGAACCATTAAGTGCGGAACTATAATTCGATTAAGGAAGGAACAACATTTCAAGGATTAGAGGAACGATCGAAACTTGAAAACTTCATTTGATCGGTACTCAAAACTTTCGAAATCCTTATTTGCAAACTGGGTAGAAAACAAGCTTGAAATCGATCAATTTCAAACTCTTAAATTTGGAGCTTTATCTTATCCTCAATTTGAAAGAAATTCTAAGCAACTTTTTTTTCTTTCAAATTCTTAGAAAGCTTTTGATAGGGTCATAATTTACTTACTTACTACCTGAGACACCTAAATTATCATTTCTTTTTTATATGAGGAGACATGTTTTATACAAAATTATGAGAATTTAAAAAAAAATGAATCAACGGTGTAATTTTTACTGTTCACACTTCAAGAATTTTCAATCAGATTGCAGATTCAAGAGTCTTTAATTACTCATCTCAAACATTGAACAATTTTTTATTGTAAATCTTGAAAATTGAATTACATTTTCCAACAAAAAAATATCAAAAATTACATCATTTTAAAACATAAGCATTCCGAATGATTGCATCTTCGAATGCATGCAAATCTTCAAATGTATGCAAACCTTAAATAAAATCGTATGATAAAAAAATAAAAATAAAATAAAATTAAAAAAATCTTAAACCTTAAAATCCTGCATAAAATCTCTAAAATTTCGAAATTACACACCTTTAAAATATAAATCTCGATCATTGAATCATTTTTAATTATATATTTTTGAAATTCAAAAGTTTTTCATTTTAACTCTTCAAAATTGTAGAGCTTTGAATTTTGAATCTTTAAAATTGAAGAATTTTCAATTTTGCAAATTTACAATATAAAATCATGAAATCATGACAGTTTAAATTCGAAATTCCTTCAAATAAAGCGTTGAGAATTGCATACACTTAAAATATTAATATTTTTCATTTAATAATAATAATAATTCCTGTAATTATATTTAAAATTTCATGATTTTGAACTATAAACATTCAAATTCAAACAAGCTTGCAAATTTTTAATTGTAAGGATCAACTAAATTGTAATGACCATTTATTCAACATAATTTTTTTCATTTTACCAAAAGTAACTTCGAATTGAAGAAAATTTGTCTTAATAAGAGAAAAAACTTCATTGAAAAAAAAATCCCTTTGATTCAAAGAATTGTTCTTTGAATCAGAGAATATTTTTTCTGAGTGTTTGTCTGTCAAGAACATCTTATTACGATGTAATATTCCACATCAACATATTAATTTATTTATTTTATTAGATTCCTTCTAGGATAATTTCGTATATTCAAATGAATATAATCTATATACAGATTACTGAAAATTAGAATTATATGAAAACCGATGTAGCTATTTGAATATATATTTTAATTCATGATTATAATTTACATTTTATAGTAATTTATATTTCAGCATATATTTTGATTTGATAATTAATCAATTAAATATTTGGGTTGGTTTAGTTTAATTACAAGTACACAACTGCAATTATTGAATGTTTCAAGTTCATCATAAAGAAAAAATTCTGCAAACTAGTGCAGAATTCTCCCTTTTTCTACGGATTTCTATCATAATGAATGCTGATTAAAATATGATAAAACAAAAACATATAATTTTCTTAAATCTTCGATCAAAATACTTAACGTTATATTTTTCACAACAATAAGGATGATTGAGGTTCTTTGCTAAAGGTTTTACATATTCTCACTTCCTTCTCAATCTGTCGCCGAATCTAGGGGTATATTTAGTAAATAGAGTAAAACCAAAGCCACATTAAAATTGTTGAATAAATTTGGGGGTATGGGGAATTTCAAAAATTGTAAAAAAGACTCAAAAGAGAAGACAAAAAAAGATTTTTGTGGATATTTTCCTTCAGAATGATGGACGAAAATCCAAATATACATTTTGGATTCATGGATTTTCTATAGGGCTGATTTGATGAAAATATTACGTGAAAGTATCAATTATGACAATATGCGCAATATATGCGCGGTCAATCTCGACACATCGACTGTCCACCTTCAAAATCGACAGTCGAAAAACCGGCCGGACTTGAGATGGTTTTCTGCAGTTTTCCTCTCCCCAAGCCAAATGTCCAGGCAAATGCGAGTACTTCTAACAAAGTCTAATGCAGCCGCGGCTTATCACTGGTTATTATTAAATTCATACAGCGATTCTTATCCCACTTTACTCAAGACCATTTTTTAAATATAAAGGCATAGTACAGTAGGTTATATCGCGGTGGTACGCAGTGGTACGGGACTTAAATGAACCAGCCTGAAAATTCAATTATAATAACAATAATAAGACTTACAAAATATGGTTCATTTTTAGTTTTAAAATAAACCTTTATTTTTAAATTCCTCAATGCAGAACTTTGCCTTTAATAAATCGTTTTTTTTCTCGATTTCTAAGCTTTAAACTTTTACCTATCACTGAATGCATTCTGGGATGCTCCGGGTGCATTTCGCGAACTATCGGCGTTTGAGCCCGCGGAAATAAAACTTCGCAGCTCTCACTTTATGTTCGCGTACGGTGGAAAGTAGAGTAACTCCCAAATGGAACACTTCGAAGCGAGCAAAATTTCACTTTTTTCTCCAAAGCAAACTTTTCTTCATTTTCCTTTTCATCGTTTCACTATGTACAGTCAGGAATTGTCTTAGATGCGAGATCGAAAAGCGCTGGCTTTTAAGCCAGCTGCGAGAACTTCAATGTTTTCGCAAAGTTGCAAACACTCGAGCAAGCACTCTTGGCGAAGATGCTAAATATTCGAGAGAAAATACATCGAAAAGTGTGTAAAGTAGAATATAAAGGGACTAAATAAAAACGGGGCCTTTCAGAAAAATATAGGGGAAATTGAACGACCCTGTGAAGTTTCCTATATCAATGGCTTTCAAACTTTTGTAAATAATTATGAACAAAATGAGCATCTGATCAAAAACCCGAAAACATATTGAAATTATATGAATATTCTTTTTTTTCAATATTATTAACACTTTTTCTACATCATTCAACATAAGCGTACCTTTGCGTGGCCTCAGAAATAGATTTCAAACTTTTATAATTAGTTATGAACAAACTAAGCGAATCCAAAGGTGTTTTCTGGATTTTTTATAGGACCCTTCATTTTCTCATCATGTTTTGTAAAGCTTGAAATGATGAGAAAATGATGTGATTGTTTAAAAAATGGTTTTAAACAACCAAACAAAAAAGGCTTATCTAGATATTTAGGATCCGAATCCAAAGGTGTTTTTGGTTTTTCGACTGGACCCTTAGTTTCTTTACAATTAATTACAAAAATTCAGTATGCAGCTATCTGACATTAATTTTAAATTCAGGTAATAATTTTCATAATATACCTGAAATAATTACAATCCTTATTCAAATTTAAAGCAAAGAATCCTCAATGGGGACAGACAGACCATCATACTTTATTATACTTGACTTCAAACATATTTGATTTGTATACATTCAGCCAAAAGATACTGTAGCTTCAAAGTTTTATTCACATCCTAAATAGCTTACTTTGGAATTGTTAAAATTTTCAAAAGTTAAATTAATTATAATAGACAATTCTGTAACAATTTCACTACTCACGGTCATATATTCTAGTTTTTAATTGAATAATTTTTTAGGTGTAAAACGAAAAATTATATTTTCAAATATCGCATATTTGAAGAGAAAAGGATAAAGAGGGCAAATTTGTCGCTAGTAGGAGAAGAAAGGGGAATTTCATAAAAAAGGGACAACGCCTGGGAATCAGGGGAAAACTGCGAACTCTGTATTTATATTTCTCATTTGTTTCTCTTTGAATGCAATCTTTATAAAGTTCGTGATATAACGGGTTCGATAATTTTACGATAACGGTGATAAAGATTTTTATTGGTATTTTTATACGCTATCAATGAAATCATATCCCTATTTTATGTAGATTGTGTACCCTGGAGGCTTAACGAGGCCACAAGATACTGTATCGGAAGCATAAAAGAACTTGAAAGCTCCTGTGGTTGAAAAATTTTCACTACGAATACAAGTTATTAGCTCATTGAAAGAAAAAGAGTTGGGGTCCATACGAATTTCCATTTTAGGTATACTATGACTTTCCATGACTTTGCCCTGACCAATTTTTGACATTCCCTGACCGTTCTAAATTTTACTTTTAGGCATAAAAACAATTTTACAACTAGGAGATCAATAATGTTAATGCAAAACAAACTTTTGTTTATAAATTTATCTTCAACACTTTTCGTGAAAGCAGTCATACATAATTTTATAAGGAGTTATCAACAAATTATGTGGAACGTACGTAAATTAAATAATTGAATAATTCAATAATCAGCCAAAACAGACTATTTTTCAAACCAAAGAGAGAAATTTTTAACAAAAAAATTGCATTTTTAATCAAGAAAGATTTTTCAGTCAATAAGGAAAAAATCTCATTCAAAATGTTGAATTTTAAAACCAAAGAAACAAATTTCCTGCAATTTTTTGACAAAAAAAATAAATTTTTGATCAAATAGGTGAATTTTATATTTAAAAAATTACAATTTTTTAACAAAATACATGAATTCTCATTTACAAAAGATAAATTTTCTTCTGAAAATCACTCAAACAAATTGCCTCTTATGTTAAAGGGATGCTTCTTGACACAAATCGAATTTCCTTTCAAATTTAAGGTTAAAAGGAATTTCATTTGTCTCAAAAAGAATCTTTTCATTTTGCGACAAACTTCATCTAATCCTGCACACAAATAATTCTGTTTGTGTAAAAAAGATAGTGGTTCCAAAGAAAACAGGCAAGAGAACGACGCTTTTATTTCAAGATAACTTTTTCTGTGAGTGAATAGACAAGTTAAATTTTCAGACTGAAAAATATATTTAAAAAAACGAAGTGTCTCGTCGTCCCGAAATTCGGGATGACTAGCCCGTTTTCAACATTTGGCTAGTCGTCCCGAAATTCGGGACGACTAGCCCATTTTCAACATTTGGCTAGTCGTCCCGAAAATTATGTATTCTTTTTTATTTCTCTCCTTTTGAGTAAGCCGAAGATTAACAAAACTGCTATTCATCCCTAATTAAAAATAAATGTTAAGAACCGGATAAAACTAAAAGTTAGGTTTTATTTTATAAAGTGTAGTCTTTTAAGCTTTAACGTATCCAAATTATGTTATGTATTTGCACTGTGTCACGGCAGGCTCAAGGTCGTTCGAAACTTTCCCATGATTTCCGTGCTCTGATTGGACCTTCCTTTGAAGTGATCTATAGACTCTTGACTAGATACACTTCTTGCCTTTGTATTTAGAATCAATACTTCATTTGTAAAGAGTAAAATTCAATCATTATTCGCTCTCGCACTCTAAAACACTTTTTTGTGATCCAAAAATTAATTTAATTAATTCTACAATGATGATTTATCATGAAAAATTTATTTAAACATTTAATAATTCCCAAAAAGCAAGTTCTTTACTGCCAATGAGACTGCCGATGCGACGCATGCGCAGTACAGTTGGGGAGCCGAATTGAGAGCACTGCATCTTTATTCGGTTTTTCGTTCGATTTTGCGTGTTATTGCGCGTTGGTAAACGATCACGTGACATATAGATCAGCTGTTCTGTGTGCCGGCCTATACTGGCCGTAACACCCCTACCCCTTTTCCAACGCCTCGTGGGGGCGGAAAGGCACCCCTGTGACTAGTCACAGAAATAATGTAAGGTAACACCCCTACCCCTTTTCCAACGCCTCGTGGGGGGCGGAAAGCCCCCACGGATATCGTAATCTTGCCCATAATATTACAGTATTAGCATTTTTTCGGCACAACTAGCCAAATGGTGAAAATAGTCTAGTCATTTTCAGTAATTTTGGTCTAGTTGCAAGTAGTAAAATTAATTAAGTGCATTATTTTCAGGCCGACTAGACAAATGTTGAAAATAGGCTAGTCGTCCCGAATTTCGGGGTCATTAACATTTTTTGTGATTTTTGTCTAGTTAAAACGAGAAATTTCCTAAAATGCATTATTTTTGGGACGACTAGCCGAATGTAGAAAATAGGATTGTCAATTTTGGTAATTTTGGTCTAGTTACAAACAGTAGAATTAATAAAGTGCATTATTTTCGGGATGACGAGCCAAATGCTAGAAATAGGCTAGTCGTCCCGAATTTCGGGATGACTAGCATTTATCTTGATTGCCGGCTAGTCGTCCCGAAATTCGGGACGACTAGACGCAGCCTAAAAAAAACACTAATTTTCAACATAGTAGTTACGTTTTCAATCCAAGGGACTAATATTTAATGAAAAATGGAATAGTGTTTAATTTTCAGTTAAAGAAATTCATTTTGAACTGGATAAAATAATTTTTCAACAAAATAATTCAATTTTCAAAGAAACAGATGAATTTGCAACCAAGGAGATTAAATTTCTATCAAAAAAGATAAATTGTCCACAAAAAATGGAAAAATCACTTTTTTAGTTGAAGGAATGAATTTTTAAATAAAATTATGTATCTTCACAAAGAATTTGATTTTTAACCGAAAATAGTTCCATTTTCAATTGAAAAAGATAACTTTTCAGTGACAAAAATTAATTTTCACCAAAAGAAAAATAATTTTCAACAAAAAAGGAGTTTCAACTAAAATGGTGAATCATAAACGAAACAAATTAATTTGTAAAGAAAAATATAATAGTTAAATTCTCGGACAAAAAATTAATTTTCAACCAAATAAAATAACTTTTTAATGAAATGGTTAAATTGAAAACTAAACAGATGATTTTTTAAACCAAGAAGATATAATTTCTATCAAAAAAGATCAATTTTCCACAAAAAATGGAATAGGTCAATTTTCATTCAGAAAAATTAATTTTCAAAAAAAAAAAAAAAAAAATTGATTAGCATTTCGAACTCGAAAGTTCATTGCCTCACTACCCGATTCGGGTAGTGTTTCTAGGTGGATAAATACTACCAGTGTGGGTCCACCACACCCATGACGGGTCAACAACACGCAGTATTCCCCGAACGGTCACCCATACAAGTACTAACCGCGCCCAACACTGCTTAACTTCAGTGATCTAACGGGAACTCGTGTTTTCAGCGTGGTATCGCCGTTGACTTTTATCGCCTTTTACTAAAGATTTCCGTGGAGGGGAACAAATGATGAGTCTAATATACTAATTTTCAACCAAAAACAAAATAATGTTCATAAAAGAAAGAAATTAATTTTTAAAGAAAAATAGAATAGCTAAATTCTCACTCAAAAAATTAATTTTCAACTAAATAAAATAACTTTTTATTGAAATAGTTCAATTTCAAACTAAAAAAATGAAATTTTGAACCAAGAAGATATCATTTCTATCAAAAAAGATCAATTTTCCACAAAAAATAGAATTGGTCAATTTTCAGTTAAGGAGATTATTTTTCAACTACAATGTTAAATATTCAACTAAATAAATTAATTTTCAACAAAAATTAGCTCAGCTTTCAACTTAGTATATAGTTGAATAAAAAAATGAGTTCAATACGAAAAATGTAATAGTTGGTATTTCAAAGAGAAAAGATTTTCATTTTGAATCAATAACATCGAATTGAAAAAAAACGAATTTTTATCAAGCTAGTTGAATCCTCAACCAAGAAAGAATAATTTTCAACCAAACATTCGTGATTTCTAACAAAAAAATGCAATTTCACCAAAATAATTGAATTTTCAACAAAATAATATAAAATATTGAAATCAACTTCAACTTCAGTTCATCGAAAATTCCCAGGCTCTGTCAAGTTTTGCCTGATACTCTCTGACCTTTCCTGTCCAATTTTAAATTCCTTGACTTGCTCGAATTCCCTGGCCTGTGGCAATTCTGAAAGTTTAAAAATAATTCGGAATTTTCTTGTAATTCACGAGGGTGGATTCACCTCATGAAAATTTTCAGGCAGATACTCGTGAATCTTTATAAATCATTCCGTCGCGTTTCTCACTAGTAGTTAAGAGAATTAAAGTAATTTTAATTTTGTCGAAATCCCCAGAAAACTCGGACAAAAATGGTTCTATACTCAAGCTCCTGGGTACATTACCATACATCATGCCCTGTTATGAATATCGCGATCGATTGCCTGAACTTTTCTCGAAATTTTGCCAACTTTCTCAGTGTGAAAGTAAAAAACTTTCCACGTTCAGCTATAAAAGTACGAAACTTTTCGCTTAAACTTTCCACGCACGATCTTGACAGACGAGGTAAGAGGGAGACACGTGAGAATGAAGCACCTTACGATTTTTCTCTTTCGCCAGGTACAAAATACTTGTCAACTTGAGAAGGAAATGAGTTTGCTGGGCTTGTATCAAAGAAATTAATGGAAACCGGCAGGAAACTTTTGTTATGACGAAAAAGTGCGATAAAATTGTAGTAGAAGCTCGCTATCTGTCCCCCTGTTATTTGTCTTCATGTCATTTGTTCTTTCCTGTCTTCACACAAAGGGAAGAGAGTTTTGAAATAATTCTCTGGTATATCAAAATAGCTAGCGTTTTCACTCTGAATGTGAAAATAATTATGGGTTTTAAAAAATAAAATAAATTATTTTAAACAAAGGAAGAGCAACTTTAGAAACCTTATTTTTATTTTTCGTTAGCTGAGGTTACAAAACTTCTGTTACTCTTTTTATGGAACGTGAGCTGGACAGTTGTCAAAACTGTCTGGGAAAAATGTGTATTTCAGTTATGGAACTTGAGATCTGTATCTTTTATTCTAATCGAACTTGTGAATCCCTCGAGAATTAGAGCAACAATTTTTAAATAGTTCTTAAATTAAAAGTTAGTGAAACAGGGCATTTTTAAAAAGGGAAAGATATTAGCATACAACACAAGACTCTCAGTTTTGAAAATAAATTGGGAGATTCAAAATCTTTTCTGTAATAAAAAGAACAACTGTAAGTTTCAAGAATGTAATCACTTCTGAATTTGAGATTGGAAAAGCCTTAAAACTTGAGCACATAAAAACTTTCGAAACCTTAACTTTCTAAAAAAATGTTTTAACATATACATCTCTTATAGTTTAAAGTAGAATTTTGTTTGAAATAATATAGAAAAAGGGAAACAATTTGCAAACAATACCTTCATTACTAAACTACTTCCTCCATTTCCCAAAAATTTCTTAAAATCAAAAGTCAATCAAATCGTGATACTTTCTATTAAATCAATTTATACATATATCTTTTGAGTTTATAATGTGAATGTAAGTTTTCTTAATTTATTTTTTCATCTCCTATCAAAACTCAAGAAAATTAGTTTCAGATGAAGTTTGAATGTCAAAACCGTCAAAATAATAAGAAGAAACGACGACGGGTCCAAGATCGAAAAATTGTTGAAGAAGTCGACCAATTAGTGATTGAGAATCGTCAAATGAAACTTCTGACACATTTGATTTCGATCTCAAGTTTTACTCCATACCACAATTCTTCAGGTAAAATTAGAAGTGAAAATTAAACGATGTTAACAAATTTAAGTTTTCGAAATTTGCAGCACATGTAACTAAAATTTGGAAGCCAATAAAAAATAAAACAACTAAATATTAGCGATTAAAAAATCCCATACAAATTCCGTATAAGATTTAATGCATTCATTATACAGATTTCAACGATTTAAACGTAATTGATTACGTTTAAGGCAGGATTTTACTTTGAGCGCGCGAAGAAAACGCTATTTTTGTCATTTTTTTATTAAACATTAGGAAAGATATTGATGTAGGGTTTGTTATGCTCAATAGATATACTCTTAAAATACATTTAAACATTTTTTTAGGTTATTTTATGCGCTCTATATACATTTAAATGGCACTTGCCTCAAAACCACGTTTTTACCGCTTGTTAAAAAAATCTCCGAAACTACCGAATCGATTGGTCTGATATTTTTACCACATATTCTATACATATACATCAACCAGTTGTAGCAGATTTTTTTATTTACATGCAAAAAAAAATGGCGGCAATTCGAAAAAAAATCCATTTTTTTTTTGCTTATTTTTTGCAAAAAAATAATAGTAACAATAAAAATTTTTATATAAATCTGCTACAATCTAAATCTACACCCTACACAATCTACATAGATCTACGATCTAAAACAATATATTTTTTTGAACTTGCTTACTCTGATAATTGCAATTCATCCACTATTGAATGAGGAAATATCCTAACTAATCGTATTAGTAATTTTTTTACTAATACTTAGTGGCCCACTTTTCACTAATAAAATCTGTGAAATTTTTGGGGCAATTAGTTAAGTTTTAACAATTTTGATTCAGAAAGGCAATAAAGTATCTTTTGGGTAAAAAAAAGAAGGGATAGAATAAAAATAAACTTTCTTAGACACTCAAGTTGATCCTTCTTCAAAGAAAATCGAACACTGATCAATTTGAATTTTGAAATTGTAAAACATTCCCATTTTCTTAACTTTGTTCAATAAATCAGAAGGCAATATTTGAAAAATGGAAACAGATTAGGTCATGTTAAAAAATCCTCAATATGGCTTTCTTAATGGTTCAATATATTAAAAAAAAATATTACAACATCACATCGTTTTATCAAACATTTATATTTTTCATGTTTTGCAATTTGGCAATAATTGTGGCTTGTAGAGGAGCGTAGATTCAGGAAAAATATATTGTTGATTAGTCTGTGAATAATAATGTCTCGTCATACGAGAAAATGTCATGATAGTAACAAGTTTCATCTTGTGTCAAAGATAACTAAAAAAATTTCAAAAAAATCAATTCAGCTCACTGAGGGCTTGTATTTATAACAATTATTATGAAAAATGGAGCCAGGAAGTTTATGAATGATAAACAATGTTATTAATCGTTAGTATAGGTTTTTCAATAGTTTGAGGGAAAATTAAAAAGTCTAAATTTAAAGTTCAGATGATTTTTTCTTGAAAATATCAATTTTTTTTTACAACAAATTCAAGTAGTGGGACGATAGTCGTGGGGGCTAAAGCGTAGGCTTTAGACCCACTCCGTCGCGTCGGCTCTAGAGAAAAAGGTTCTCTAAGTTCTTAAAGCCGTTGACCTTAATGGTTCAGAACCTAACATAAACTGTATATCTCATTTCACCACCAAGTAGGTGTGTGAGGGTGTACATAGGAATGGGGGAGAGGTACAAGGAAAATGTAATAAGTAACAAAAATTCATGAAGAGAGGTTTTCATTTGATCGGGAGATAGAAAATGTACATGTTTTAAATTTTTCTGAACAACACGTTCTATGGTACAACTGTGCGAATGGCAATTTTATTTAAAGAACATTTGTCCGTTACACTGTAAATTGCAAACGGTTTATCGTAAGAAAAAAGTGCAGAAGGCAAAAACATATTTTATGTTCAGAGATGCAAAAAATAATTTTATAAAAAACTTCTCTTACTAAATAATAAAGTTGAGAACAAAAATTATTCAAACAAACCTGACTAGGATTTCGAAAAAATAACCAAGATATTCATAATCAGGGCCTTTCGAAGACAAGGAGTGTCGGGCCAGCGGCGACTTGATTATACATAGAATCCACAATGGTGTGAGTAAAAAAAATGATTAGGAACTTACAAAAAAAAACTAATTTACCAGTTAAGTTACCATACGTACGTGTTTGATCAGAAATTTAAAGAAATAGCTTTGAAAATAGTTGAAAAAACCGGCATTTTTATCACTTTCGACGGTAGTGTATTCCGCGGTTAATTTGTTTAGTCTTGTGCACTCAAAAATCATATTATTTATCTAAATTGTCTTTAATCACACTCATTTAAAAAAAAAACCTGGAAATTCGTGAATTTGTGTGTAGGTACAGGTGCACGAAAGGTTCATGGGATTCGGATAGACGACGTCCGGTGGGTGCTGCATAATTCAGGTGCAAGCCGGATTCCCTTGTCCAATAAATCTCACGCTAAGCTGACACTTTGAAACGCGCTGCGAGTACCTCGTCTCGTTCATGATGTCTAGTTGTGGAAAAATTAATCGCTCGCTCTCGAACGCATTGAAGCGCATCTTCATTCTTCATCCGCAAATTCACGACGCGTAAGTGATTATAATCGCTTAGACTTGGATCAGTAAAGTTCGATCAAATAGCTTGGATGAATTTCGTATTCGACGCGACGTGCCACGCCGAGAGAATTCCCTGGGGTCGTGGCTCGTGCGCAGACGATGAGAATCAATCTATCGCAGCCACTTCCGGTCTGCGAGCAACCCTCTTTCGTTATTATATTCCCAATTCGAAAGTTTCCTCTATAACCTATTCGATTTTTTTTTTACTACAAAACTGAAAATAGATTGAACAATCTAGTTTTTAAAGCATACTTTTGTATTAATTCTCGTGGGGTAGATTCTTATTTGGGCAATTCTCGAAATAGTTGAACAATATAGTTTTCAGAGCACTCTTTCACTGCATCCCACAATGGACTGAGAGACCACCGAAAGTGGCCAAAAGCCAAATTTTTTTTGGATTTATATGAGACTTGGTATAAGGGGGTTTTCGAGGTTGCTGATTTCGAATTTGATGTCAAAATTCATAAATTCAAAACGGTGGATTCAATATGGCAACTGAAATTTCTAAAATTTTACACATTTATATAAAACTTGGTTTCTGAGGTATTTTTACATATTTGTATAAAACTTTGAAATGAGTCCTCTTGCTTCTCATTAATTATCTCCGTCCACGTCGAACTCTTCTTCGTCGGTTAATTCGAGTTCGTCTAATAACTAGTACGCTTCGGGAAGTCCAGTCAAGTTTTGCTCTGCTTCGTTGCCTTCCATTTCTTCCACATCATCCACATCTGATGTTACAGCTGCTTCTGCAGAAATTGGTAGTAATAACTTTTGCACTTCCTCGGGGAATATTAAGTGTTTTTTTTGACGCTGCGAATTGAAGCTTGCAGCTAACATTTTTGGGTCGGAGGAATCCTTGACTATAGAAGAGATCAGTCAAAGTGACCAAGCGGCTGTATTTTCTCGTAAGATCGCGTCTGTACTGTTTATAGTTTTTATTGCGTGCTTCGGACGATTCTTCACCAAGCATTCCGACAGGCAACAAGCTATTTCTCATGATGTCTGTTCCACGGATCAGAATCTTGTGGATCGTCGATGACATGGGATACCAAGGGTAGTACTTCACGTATATTTTGGCGGTTGAAAAACAAAGATCCCCAAACAGAGTAGAATTTACTGGTACCTGAATAGACAGGGCGACAAGGATATATTTTATTTTTCCAAGAAAGTTTTTATCCAATCATAAACATTCAGCCAGTAGGTTTGGATCCTCAAAACCTCTACGGGCTGTATTACCGTCATTGGTAGTACCACTATCTTCTGGCTTCGGTTTGTCAACATTAATCCCCAATTTTTCGCGAAGAATGTTTTGTACGTAAGGCTATCTTTTTGAAAATGCAATCTTGTCACTCTTACTTATTACCTGCCATACTTTGAAGTCCAGTCTGTACGAAATATGCAAGACAAACTCAAACATTCGAATCCATGCATGCAGTGGACTTATTCCATATATAAGTGAATTTGGATTTGCAGTAAATGTTCCCTCGGTTATGTTAGAGAGATCCTTAAACTGCTTTGGAGTCGAATGGCAGATGGGACAAGTTTGTATGGATTTTGTGTTCGTGATGATGCTCAAGACTTTGCCATCTATCAGGGTTGAACATAAGCTGAACTGTATGCGAATGAGAGTACCATTCAACATCATTTCAGTAGCTCTCAGATCATTAACTTCGGCTTTTGCTTCGGCTTTTCGTCTTGTGATGACATCTGCCGACTTTTTTACGTACTGCAGATTAATAGGTCGACAAAATCCAGATGATTGCGCTAACCTTATCTTCATCTTCCGTGATTGATATCGTTGACTTTGGGGGTTTGCATGAAGCTTTAGCCAATCGAACGCCAATCGAAACTTTACATCGATTTCCGACGAAAGATTCTCTGCAACAAAAATTAACTTCACAGGATAAACTTTACACAAATATCTGTTAAACTTTCTTTTTTATTCCATGACAAACACATGTATTTTGAAAGACGCGAAGTTGGCTGAACAAAACTTCATCGCTCTAAAAAATTTCCTGCAACAAATTTTATTCTTAGTTTTTCTGTGAAGGTGGGAAAACGTCCGCACCTTGTCCCTTCACTAATAAACGCATGCTAATGTAATCCTGTTTAGATAAAGAACGGTCAATTAAGATCGACAATGCCTTTTCTGGCGTTAAATTTACCAACTTTAGTTCCACGAGTAATTTTCTTATTTTATATGCTCTTTCATATTCACATTGAATCTTTTTAATGACTGTTCCTAAGTCATTTATCCAGAAGGAACGCCTTGTTCCATAACGAAATGTTTTCAAAATCTGCTGAGGATCATTCTTATTTGCATTGCTTATCGCTGCTACATCCCTCCTCTTTGATCTTTCAGACTTCAGCTTGAATGCAGTAGATGGCCTACCAAATCCCGGTAAAGAGACGGTTTTATTCCGATGAGTTTCTGAATTTTTTAATTCGGGGATTTTGAATTCAGAATTTAACAACGTATCATTCTTTGGCCGAAACCTATCTTGCTTTCGCTTAGAATCTTCCCATTTAACGTTGAATCTACTCCTCAGAGCCCTGAGGGCAACCTTCAGTTTATCCAATTTTTCATTCTGTATATCTTCGATTTGAAGGTTTAGTTTCTTCACAATGTAATTAGCCGACACATTCACGTCATCCACGACATGCTTTTCACAAAAGAATTCTATGAGTTCTTTTTCTTTGAACTATACACTACTCGACATATTAAACGTTATAATATATGTTCAACAAATCTCTTCAAAATGTAAAATAAAATGAACTATCAATACTTCATAATGCTCTGACACAGAATGCATTTTCGGTCCGGAAGTTCTGATAGACGACAGGCAGACGACAAATAGACGATAAATGACAGAAGAACAAAAGTGCAAACGCTAACAAGAAAAATTTTCCCGAACTCGGTTAACCTGACGCAAGCCGCGATGATTGCTCTGTGCATGTGCAACTGTGCATGCTCAACTTCATTCACTAATATCTTTGTCAAATGACAATGGTGGCAGACGGTGGAAAATAACCAGATAGTAACCATCATAATGAACCTAAAAGCACTATAGAACTTTAGATACCAGGTGTAACCTCGGGGAGCTTCCGATTTAAAAATGGTCTATTGCTGTAAATTCCTTAAATGCATGACATTATGAACGACTTTTTCAAAGATGTTCATCAAAAAACAGTACCAAAAAAAGAAAAATTTCTTCAATTCAGAACATTCTTGAATTAAGAGGACTAGTTAAAATATTATAGAATTTGGTGAAAAGTTTCTTCAGCTCATCTATATTATGAAAAATGATTCTTCCATTAATAAATGTAAAGTTGACTTTTGACCACTTTTGGTGGTCCTTCAGCCCACTGTGGATCCTCTCGGGGAAGATTTTCATATTGGTAATTCTTTACAGACAGGGTTCTTTCATGTCTACGGAATGAGTTATTAAAAATATTAGTTGTAGGGGAGCAGCGCTTAATGTGGCGCAGCAAAATCTATCGATCAATTGAGATTAGATTTTATAATTGCTCACCTCCATATAAAGAAAGCCCTTATGATTGGTATTCAGAAAACGCAGGTCCGGAGAATGCCAACCTCGGCCAGTCACATTTGCGGAGAGTCATGTTTACGGCACGTCACATTGTAGCATTTCTCAATCAGAAAAATTTGAAGTCCGGGACAAATTGGAAAAGTGCGGCAAGCCATACTCAGAGAAAAAGTCGTCTTGAAACAAAAAAATGGACCTCTTGTCCGTTCTGTTTTGAATCACTTGAATATCTTCTTTACAAAGATTAGGTGAAGTTTGTCGCAAAAGGATAATGTTTGCTGCAAAAATATTCTTTCAGGGGCAAATTAAATTCCTTTTCACCTTGAATTTTAGAGGAAATTTCTCTGAGTGCATATATGCAGCGAGTTACATTCGCCGCCGAAGTAGTCGAATGACTGCTTCCACCTACGGGACTTTGGAAAGGGGTGGGGTGTGAAACAGATTATTTCCGTGACTAATCAAAGAGGTGCACTTTTGCCAATTTTTTGTGGACTTGACATTTTTCCGAATGAGAGTTACGGCAATGTGATTAGCCGCAAATGTGACTAGCCACATATATGATTTCTCGAATTTTTACCGATTTTTTGTGGACTTTAAACTTGTCCAAATGAGAGTTGCCGCATTGTAACTAGTCGCAAATGCGGCTAGCTGCAAACGTGACTAGCCGAAAATGTGACTCGCCACATATGCAATGTCCCGCAAATTTGCCAATTCTTGTGGGTTTGAAATTTTCCTGGACAAGAGTTGCCGCAATATGACTAGCCGCAAATTAAACTAGCAACAGAGGTGATTTGCCGCACTTTTGCCAATATTTTTCCAAATGAGAGTTGCCGCGATGTGATTGACCGCAAATTCGACTCGCCGCACATGTGATTTCCCGCATTCTTGCCCATTTCTCGTGGTCTTCAAATTTTTTGACATTAGAATTGGCGCAATTTGACAAACCGCACTTTTGTCAATTTTTTCCAGACTTCAATTTCACTGTAAAACAAAGTATTATTTCAGGACTAATTTCGCGTATTAAATAAGATATAGAAAAAACTGTCTCGAGTGGCAATAAAATGAGAACGCTGGTGGGAACCCAGATTCATTTGTTTCACATTGAAAATAACAGTATAACGTTCTCCTATTCAAAAACAGAACACCTACAAAATGATACCTTAAAAAAGAGATCTCTAGTTTTTACAGTGTTTTTCTGAATGAAAGATACCGCAATGTGATTTTCTGAAAATGTGACTCGCCGTCAATGTGAGTCGCCGTCAATGTGGTTCACCGCCGATGTAACTTGCCACAAATGTGACTTGCCGAGGGTTGACATGACTCAACCCTGAAAACTCAAATAATCTCAGTGTGTACGAAACTAAAGAATGTAATTGGAACGTCCTAAAAACGTTTCTCAGACGTTCGTGTTCTAAGTACGTCCTTCAAATGTCTCTGGAACATTGTACGTTCAAGAAACGTTATTCGGACTGACTTAGGACATTTTTAAGCCGTTTTAATGATGTTCTTCAACCTTTGTGCCCACTGGGATTTAATTCCTGAAAATAAATTACAAGAGCCTTTTCCACGTGGAGTTCCACAATAAGTCTTTGAAATTTTTGATTAAAAGCGCTCAAAATGGTAAACATTCCAATTACTTGAGTAATAACCATTTGCATTGAAAATCTAAAATGACTCAAATCCAAGAAACACACAAGTTAGTTGTCTGAATCGGTGATACAAATAGCTAATTCACAACTGCATGGTAAACGCTATTCGCGATTGAAAGATTGCATACCAAGTTCGTCGCAAAGCGCTTAAGTTAATGGCCAGACAAAAGAATCGATACCCAGCGTTGCAGTTTGGAATAGATCAACTAGTTTATGCCAAGCACTCTCAAGTACCTTTTACAGAATTCTCCTTGTGTACCAACGCTCCCATCGTACCTTCAACACTAAGCGTTTAATAAAATCACTCAGAGAACATAATAAACTCCCAGCGTTGATGTTTGGCTTTGATTAACCAGTTTTAATCAAGCAGTCTGAAACACCTCATAATAAATGCTTATCTCGTTCTAACGTTACCACTTCAACTTCAACGCTAAGCGTTTAAGAAAGCATCAAGACAGAAAGATCAACTTCCAGCAATGCTGTTTGGCTCGAATTAGCCAGTTCAAGACCAGTAGTCTAAGACACCCTATAAGGAATAATTATCTCGCTCTTACGCTCCCACTTTAACTTCAACGCTAAGCGTTTAAGCAATCACCCAGACAACAAAATCAACTTCCTGCGTTGCTGTTTGGCGCTGATCAGCCACTTCAAGTCTGCAATAATCATTTTATTGTGTTTCATGTCAAAGTCACTTGAATCATTTGAATTCACCTGATGTTACATACTCATATTGATGTTATATACTCATATTGAAGTTATATACTCATAGTCTGTGAGTGCCACTTGGTGATCGTTGATCTCATAGTCATCCTTAGTCACTTGTTTTCACCAAATATTACTGCAAGTCGCGTGAAATTGTGCAGAATAGGATGATAGTTTTCTGCATCCCTCTCGCAAGTGCCTTGGCATATTTTTGGCACGCGGATATGGTTCCAAGGTTACGAACCAGTGATAGTTTCGCACCTCCGAGAGCACCGATCACAAGGAAAATTACATTACCCGAATATTTTGGGTACAGTCGTTGCAGCTCCCTTCTAAGGTCTTGATAACTCTCCTTCTTTTCCTTCTCATTGACACCGACGTTGTAGTCAGCCGGAGCCGAGAATTCGATCACAAATATAGTTCATTTCTCGAAGTCTTGGAAAATGATATCAGGCATCAAGTTTGCAACTGAGACTTCTGTCCGAAAATCGCAGTTCCAGAAAATTTGGCACTTCTCGTTTTGGACAATTGACTCTATCTCTGTCGCAGCGTTCGGCAGGGCAGAATCGCGGCCAAAACCGTAAAAGCAACAAAGATAGTAATAAAGCACTCTTAGGGCCGCATCACTCAGGTACTGAGTTTTTTACTGAGTCGTTATTGGGTACTTAGCGTGTGCATGGCACGCTCTGCACTTATCGCTGGGAACTTCTTGACATAAAATGCAGTCACGGCATACTATGGTGGAAATGACACCGTCCTAGCTTGCGAAAATAAAACCCTCTCTACCTGAATTGAACCCTAATGATCTGGGGAAAGCAAAAGTTTGCTCCTTCGACAAGAACTGTTTTCCTACATTTCTGTGAAAGTTTCCGTGCATTCTCTTGTCGAGTAGGTGTTGGTGAAATTTTTTAATCTCTACATTCTTTACTTTGGCTTTCAGAAGCGAAGTATCTAGATGGAGTAATGCACTTTCCTCACTTCTGATGTTAAAATTCAGGCCAAGGGTTTCGGCCGCTTTCTCCGCGGATTTGTGAAGGAAGGGTCCTTTGCCAATCATCCCGTGTTTCCTGCCCATTTTTGGGAGAGGATCTATGCTATCTGCGATGATGTAGACTGTATTTAGAAAGATTCGGTTATGAAGACATTGGAGATTCAGAAGTCTGCGTCCGTCTTAACGGCGTCAGATGTACTCGTACAATCACGGAACAGACGAATTTATACGCAAGCTCTTAGGCCTATGCATGATCATATCATGACCATACCATGAGTGTCGTTTAGGTTTGAAAGCAGCTTCAAGCTGTAACTTGCTCTTTGGGTTCTTATGTTAACGCTGACTGCCATATACATATCCTTCTTGTCACGAACTCAATAAAGATTTATTCAGAGAAGTTGTAGGCTCCGGAAGCTACGATCATGGTTTCTTAAAGCAACCAATCCCAAAGCAACTGGAACGTGTACATCAATTGCTTCTGCTCCTTCTGTCCTACAAGGTAAGCAAGAAAAGGAAATTTACGCGTGATACCATCGGGCAACACTGTTCCGTGGAGTCAGGTCTCTAGCCGCGAATGAGCTTACGCGGCAGACTTATTATCATTATTATTATTATTATCTTACGTGTAGCGATATCAAGTGTCATGAATTCGTTCTTTGTACATTGAACCACCGAAAACGAGTAGAATAGAACCGGGACGCAGATGCCTTATCCAACGGCGACAGATTTGAAGACCAAATCTGTCAAAGAAGATGTTTATATCTGCTTCGGAGAGACTCCTTCACTGAAGTTACGTCCTGAATGTGACTTTGAGGCACGCCCAGGTATATATAGGTCTCTCCAGTGTCAAGATGTCTATTAACACTTATATACATAACGCCAATAATCTTTCCTTTCTTTACATGAGTTTTAGCACCCTTGTCCAATCCAAAGTCCATACCAATTTCTTCCGTGTACTTCTTGACGATATTTAAAGCATTCTGAAGTTTTCTTCCACAAGAAGCATAGATATTCAGGTCAACCATATGAAATACATGAGTGAGCTCATGCTTGCGATAATTAGTGTTGCCACAGAGGTATCCAGAAGAATTTCTTAGTGCGAGAGATAGAGGCAGAAGAGTGATGCAAAAAAGCAGAGGGCTCATGGTATCGCCCTGGAAGACGCCTCTCTGGAAGGTGACGTTGTACGTTGTCAAATGGTAATTTCTAGAAGAGATAGTAAATCCAGTTTTCCAAAGGGGCATCAATCCCTCTATGCATCTCCCTATGTGTGGATGAACTTTCAAGCTTTCCAACAGACAGATGATCAGTCTATGAGTGGCTGAATCGAAATCCTGAAACAGGACGCGATAATGGGCTACTGCATATTTGCAGATGCACCTGTCAATTAGCAGGTTCTCTCGGCAGCCTGCTACACTTTTTTTCGAGCCACCTTATTCGTACATCTCTCTCCACACAGGCTCAATTCTTAGAACAATCCTGTTGTTTAGGACAGCTGTAAAGGTCTTATGCAGTGTGCTCAAACAAGTTTCTGACCTGTAATTCTCTGGGTTGGACAAGTTGCCTTTTTTCGGTAGGATTATAGTACGTCCTAACACCAGCCACTGCGGAATAGGCGTATCCGACTCTAAATAAGAGGTGAATATGCGGACCAGATGTTGGTGTGTAGAAGTAAACTTCTTCCAACAGAAGATCTTGATACCATCTGCACAGTAAAAACTAGGCATTCATTTTTATCTGGGATCCTATTTTGGGCGTTCTAATATGATCTCACAAATAGTATTATTTTAGTACCAGTTTCTGTCTTCTTTAGTTTGCTAACTTCAGATTGATAAATGATCCGAGATAGCGAACTAAATTGACTCAGAGGGTGCATTATTTCAATTGTTCCAAACTTCACTCTTACAAAAAACAAAAAATAGATGAAATTAAAAATTCGTAAAAATTAGTGATGAACCGTCACACTCAGACATCGCGAACTTCAGCCCTATGGGTTACGTTGGCTTCTAAACTTGACAGATTAGAATTTGTTTTATCAGATTTAATTATTGACAGATGATCCTCATTTCGAGCCTATTTCAATCCACAAATCGACCTTATTTTATTAGATTGGCGGATCAAACTGAAGTGGGATTGTTTTGTTGCGTGAACTGTTTTAATACCGAATTAAGTTCTAAATCGAATCCTAGTTTTTACAGTGTGGTTCTACAGTGGAAAAGTTCTTTGTGCCCGTGAGTAGTTTTTTCACTTCTTCGGCAGTGATTGATAGACATTCCTCCCCAGATCTTATGAGGTTGATGGAAAACTCCTTGAAGCGGATGATATAATCAGTATCTTCTTTCAGTTCCAGTGGTTTTGGGATCTTTTATACCTCTCTCCAAAAAGGCTCTACCTCGTTGGGATTAGGTGGATTTTTGATAAAAACAGGGAGATCGCTGTAGAGGCGCAATGCGTCAGTGAGAAACTGTTGATTCTCCTTGATCCATCTCTCCCTCTTCTGTATTCTTTTCCATGCGTCAGATAACACATGTAGTTTGTCAACAATAAGCTGGTCGATTGTCAGCAGCTTTCACTTGTTCAGTCTTTGATTGTAAATCCTCAGTTCTTCGGCGAAATTCCGAACCCTTTTCTTGAACCGTCTACCAGATGTTATGTAGTCAATCACACACTGAACACGGGATACATTTGTCTTGCACATCCAATCTTCTTGTTCAGTTGATGCAAGCGTCTTTTGGTCCTTTGATCTATCGTCGGTTTAAGCCTTCCATTTTAATCAGTCAAAGTTCTGGTAGCACCACAAACTGAACAATTGATGGTTCACAGGTCGGACTTCTCCGAGATATCCTCACGAAGGACGGCATCAATTTCAGCCAGATCTTGGGACTTACGAGGAACCTGCATGTTTTCAGTTTCAGTTTCAGTTCTTTAACCAGAAATGGGATGGTTACAATTTCAGTCAAAAAATTAATCCCCAAGCAAAAAATGAATCTTTAAATAATTTGATGAATCTCCAAAACAAATTTGAATAAAAGAGTTCAGAATTCAATCAAATCGTTGATCTATCAACCAAAAAGTTGATTTTTGGACCAGTAAGAATAATTTCCTAGAAAAAAGACGAATTTTCAACAATATACTTAAATTTTCAACTAAATAGTTCAATTTTCAACTAAAAAAGATAAATTTTCAAACAAATATGTCGTCGAATTCTTAAATAAAAGAAATATATTTGCAACCTTGAATGGAATAGTTAAATTGCAAGTTAAAAAATTAATTCTTATCCAAAAATGTGTTCTCAATAAAGTAGTTCAATTTTCAACTAAGTAGTAGAATTAAAAAAAATTACTCCTTAAGTTATTAATTGAACAGTACCATTGCAGGGCTAGCTGAACATCACAAACGGTCACTCATCCGAGTGATAGCCGCGCCCGGAATGGCTTAACGTCCGCATTATATCATGTGATTTGAAAATTGTGATATTTCAAGTAATTTGGTAGATTCTTCTTCTAAAGATGTATAAAATTTCCGATCATTTCCCGGTTTCTCGGTCCGGCGACTTGCAAAATCAATATCGGTAGTATTTAATTATGCAAACAAGGCGGATTGATGCAGACATTCGAAGGGTCATCGAAGCTGTTTAAACTAGATCCTAGACGTAGAGAGAACTCGCAGATTGAAGCTCTAAGGTGAATGATGAATGGATAAATGTGCACGTGGTTCCTATTCTGTTTGGAGTGATCTTGGCCGCCTGTGATCAGAACAGGATCCCAAGAGGGATTAAAAGCTTACCTTTGCGGATGGCGGCGGGACTGGGGGTGGCCAGGACGAGCAAGGCGACGGCAAACAGCACCCACCCCCAACCCCAACTCCGACGCCCCGTGGCTACGAACGTGGCCATCGTATCTCAGCCCCGGAGACTGTCAATTTTCTTCCTCTTTCACCAGCCTCATTTGCGGCAACCACCTACACATAAAGTATACAGATACATATTACTGATCGTAATCCCAACTCAGACGACTAACACAAACAGAGAACAAATTATTGGGGATTATAAAAATAGAGATTGCTATTTAACGAGGGTGTTCGAGAAAAGTTTACCAACCTTTTTTCTTTCCAATTCAAAAATAGATGGCTTCCGAATTCGAAATATTTTCAAAATAAAGTTCTTAGTATTTTTGAGACTTACAAATTTTAATAATCACTTTTGAATACAAGATTTTTTCAAATTTGGATTCCTACTTTGCTACATTTATCAATACTTTCAGGAAAAGAACTTAAATTGTAGTAATCTTCCTTTCGATCTAGGAAATTCCTTCAGTTCCTTAATTGTTATAACATAGTGGCCCCAAAACTCCAGTTTCAAAATTCCCTAATTTTTCATTGACCAAATTTAATTTTGTAATATTTTTAGTATACAATCTTTCACAAACGGAATAAACTAAATTCAGATTAAAATAATAAAATGTCACATTTATTTATTTCAAACCAAAAAGATAAGTTTTCTACCATGAAAGTTGAATTTTCAAAAAACACATAAACTTTCGAACTAAGAATATGACATTTTCAACCTAATATGTGAATTTTCAACAAAATAATTAAATTTTCAATAAAATAGTTGAATTCTTAACCAAATAGTTGAGTCTTCAAAAGAAAATTTAACCAAGCAGTTGAATTTAATTTAATTTAATTTAATTTAACATATGTTGAATTTTAACGCAAAAGAAAGGAATTTCTAACGAAATAGTTTAACTTTTAATCAATTAGTTGAATTTTCAAGCCAAAAAGGTGAATTTTTTGAGAAAAAAGTTGAATTTACAATCCGAATTTTCAAATTACAAAGCTGGATTCTCAGCAAAAAACGTAATAGTTAATATTTAGACGAAAAGACATTAAATGTCTACCAAAAAGAGATCAAATTTAGAACAATCAAGAAGAATTTTTTAACAAGGAGATTAATTTTCTAACATAAAGGACTAATTTTCAACAAAATACATGAATTTTCAGTCAAAAAGTTGAATTTTCAAAAAATAAATAAATAAATTGTTAATTGAAAATGGGAAAATCAAACTTTAAGTGGGAAAAAATTAATTTTGAGTCAAAAAAGCGATTTTTCAGCAAAAGAGTCAAATTTTCAGCCAGAAAGATCAATTTTCTGTAAAACAGTTCCATTTTCAACCCGAAAATATGAATTTTCAACAGAAAAGTTTATTTTCAGCCAAACAGTTGCATTTTTAACAAAAAAAGAAGAAATTTGAAAACCAAAAAGATTACTATTCTACTATAGAAGAGCAATTTTCCACAAATAGTTAAACTTTCAACCAAAGAGATGAATTTTCAACCAAATATTTTCTTAATTCAAATGGAAAAGTTAAACTTTCAGTAAAGGGAATCAATACAAAAACGAATTTTTAGCGACATAGCCCGATTTTCAACCAAAAAAATTAATATTCAACAAGAATGATTATTTATCTTTCCAACCAAAAAGACGAATGTTCAACAAATCAATATCCTTCAGGCAATAAAGAAAAAACTTACATGGCGTCTTCAACAAAAAAGTTCAATTTTCACTAACAGAGTTGAGTTTGCCAACTAAAAGTTAAAATGTTTCAGAAAACTTTGAACCCCGGATAAAAGAATTCTCGAGAAAAAACATATTTTTCAACATATGAATTTCTAACAAAATAGTCGACTTTTCAATAAATGAAGATTAAACGTCTACCAAAAATACTTTAATTTACAACCAAATAGATATATTTGCAAGACAAAAAGACAAATTTCTTAGAAGACAGTTGAATTACCAATCAGAAAAGTTTAAGTTTTAACAAATGAGTTTATTTTAAACCAAGAACGATGAATTTCCAACCAAATTGTAAAATTTTCTACTAAAAAAGATCGATTTTCAATAAAGAATGGAAAAAGCAAATTTTCAATCGAAAAAATTATTCTTCAACAACAACACAGTAGTTGAATTTTATACCAAAGATATGAATTTGAAAAATATATATAGTTGTTGATATTTCAACCAAAAAAGATTTTGATTTTAAATCAAAAACAGTTAGATTCAACCACAAAGACGAATTTCACTACAAATACTTGAACTTTCTAGCAAAAGTGGCGAACTTTCAACCCAACAGAATGAATTTTCTATGTGAAAATCCGAATGTTCAAAAAAACAGTTCTATTTTCGACCAAAAAAGATTACTTTTTAACCAAAATTTTGATTTTTCAGAAAAATAGTGGAATTTTAACCACAAAAGATGAATTCTGAACCAAAAATATAATAGTAGATAATTCAAACAAAAATAATTAATTTTCAACCGAAAATATTTTTATTTTTATGTTGGGTTCCATTAAATCAGTTCGCATTTAAGTCAAAAAACGAGAAGAAGGAAAAGTTTCTAGAAAATAGAAGTAAAACGAGGAAAACATTAGAAAAAGGGGGAAAAAGGGAATAGGGAAAGAGTGGGAAGTCTGTAATAGCCTCAGATTTCAGAAACCCATAAATAAAAATAGGCAATAAATACTCGAATTCCCAATTTTTTAGAATTTTCCATAATTTAGGAAGGACCGGACCTTACCAAAATGATACCTACTATTAGTTCAGCGGCAATTCGATTTCGGTGAAGATCATGCACTCTGAGAAAATGGTATTTGTGAGCATGCAAGTAACGAAGTTAATTATCCCAAAAAGTAGGATATCTCTTCCAGGAGATAAAGCGACGACACTGAGAAAAATTTTGTCATGGAAATAAGCGGTTGTAAAATTCCATTTTCGCATATATGTTCTTCTCTTACATTTGAAGTCACGGAACTACTTATGCTGACTGAGAAATATTCACAGGAGATTTCATTGCCTATTTTTTAAACGTCTAAGGCTTTTGGATAATAAAAATGTAAGGGGCCTTCCATAAAATACGTTACTAATTGAGGGGAGGAAGGCGCTGAAAACCAATGTTGTTATTAGGTTGGGGAGGCAGAGGAAGTAATGTTACGAACGTAGATAACATTTAGTACGTTTCCTGATGATAGATTTTAAAGAATTATTTTTTCTGTGTTTTTAAGAAACATATCCTTGCTCATTTTTTCTCGTTCTTCGCTTAAATGCGCACTAGATTGATAGCATCCAACAAGGATAATCAACTACTTCTGGTTAAAAAGGATACTAAGACATTTTTGATTCGACATTCATCTCGTTCGGTTTGAAATTCTAGTATTTGGTTGGAAATTGTATTATTTTGTTGAAAATACAACTATTTTGTTGAAAAGTCAGATTTTTTGGTCAGAAATTTAGCTACTTGGTTGAAAGGTAAACTCTTTTGTTGAAAATACATTTTATTTAAATTCATCATTTTATTAAAAAATTCATCTATTTTTGTAAATATGCAACTGTTTTGTTGAAAATTGGTTGTTCTTTCCGTTTGAGAATAAATTTTGTTAACTAACAATGTAAGTATTCCACTATTGGTTCAAAACTGATATTTTTCTTGGAAATTGATTTTTTTCCAGTTAAAGATTCATATAAAATATTTTGTTCAAAATTGTTCTTTTTTGGTCTAAAATTCATCTTCTTGGTAGAAAATTCGTCCTTTCTGATGAAAAATTCAACTTTTCGGGTCTAAATTACTCTGGTTTGGTTGAGGATTTAACAATTTCGTAGAGAATTGAACTACTCGGATGAAAGCGGACTTTTTTGTTTAAAATTAAATTATTTTCATGAAAATTTAACCTTTTGGTAGAAAAATAACTTTTTTTGTTAAAAAATCATATTTTCGGGTCGAAAATGCAACCGTTCTGTAGATAATTCATCCTTTTTGCTGTGAAGTTCAACAATTTTGTTGAAAATTAATGTATTTTATTTGTAAACTCGTATTGTTTCGCAGAACATTAATCTTCTTGGTGAAAAATTCACCTTTTTGCTTACAAATTTAGCTATTTGGTTCGAAATTCATTTTGTTGAGTTGAAAATTCAACTACTTAATCAAAAGTTGAATTATTTTGTTAAAAGTTCATATCTTTTCACGATTCCCCTCGTTGGTTGCAAGTGAACATCAATCTTACGGATTAAAAAGTCATCTCTTGGGTTGAACTCTTTTGTTGAAAATTTATTTCTTCAAGAATCATAGTTTTAGTTGGAAATTCGCCTTTTTGATTGAAAATTGAACTGTTCCGTTGGAAATTCGTTTTTTTCCTTGATAAATTTTTTTTTTTGTCTGAAAATTTGACTATTCCATTTTTGGTTAGAAATGTATCCTTCATAAGTTGAAAATTATAGTATTTTGTTGAAAATTCATCCTATTTTTATGAGAAATCACCCTCATTCCTATGTTTTGATACAATTTTGGGCTACGTTACTTTTTGTGGGTGGACGGGGAGGGAGAGGGGGGAGGGTGTAAGACAAAACTACAGCTGTCAACGTAGGAGGATAGGGGGGTCTGAAATAGCCTACAATTTGTAACGTGGTTTATGGACGACCGCTAACTAAAATAATGATTATACCAAATTCAATCTAGAAAATAACTTAAATTTCCGATTCAAAGATTAGTTTCCATAAAAACTGTAGTGGATAGAAGCTCAGATAGAGAAAACCCCATTTGACGTTCATATAACCTAGTTTTATTTCGTCAAAAGTAGGAGAAGAGACAAAGGATAACTCATTTTGAAATTCACGATAATCTTGACAACCTGCTACTTTCATCGAATCTATAATTAATTAAATAAAATTGCGATAAGAATATTTCCAGTTATTGAAAATCGATATAACCATCTTCAAAAATGGTGCAGCCATACAAATTTAATAATCCTCTGTCTTTATCAGATTTAAAAATAAATCGTTTGGAGGGTTTTCGAAAAAAACTTGTTAAAATTCAATGCCTTATTTCTTATTCAGTGGGTGGTGAAATAATACAATGCTGCTGGAACAGGTGCAAAAATAACTTGCTAACTTCGGTAGCAAATATTGATTTTTTTAAAAATTAAAAATGGCTTCAACAGCTTTTCGTTATTTATAGTGAATGCTGCGAATATGAAAATTAGAATTTTTATACTGGAAATAAAGTTATATAATCTGGATCGGTACGGTTCAGTTTTTTGCACAAAGTTTTTTTTAACAGTTTCAATAATATGCCGATTTGGTTAAGATAATAGGTGGTTTTTTTATAAACATGCCTCTGGTTCATTATTTTTGTTATAATGATTGTTAAATAATAACCAGATATATTTTGTATTTCTTTGGTATTAGTGATTATTATTATTGATTATTCATTATTGAAGAGTAATTACAAAAAAATATTTTTAATCTTCTATTATGACAGTTGAGTTATAATTCCATGTGCTTATTACATGGTTAATGTAAAATTCACTTGGTAGTGTTAAAATAAATAATATTTACAATGTTTTTTGTGATAGCTCTTTAATAACTAATCAATAAATAATCAATAGCTAAGACCAAAGAAATCTTTGATACTCTTTTCCGAAATTTTAGGAAATCATAACAAATGTCTTGCAATAAATTTTTTTAAATTTATTCATTTTAAACATTTCAAAATCATAAAAAATCCACATTTTATCAAAAATATCTTATAATATTCCCAAAATTTAAGTTATTCTTTGAAAAGATGAATTGACGACCAAATAGATGAATTTCCTACCAAAAAATTACTTTTCAACGAGATACTTACATTTTTACAGTTGAATTTTCAATCCGAAAATATGAATATTCGAAAAAAATTATTTTCATCCAATTGATTGAATTTTCCAACAGAAAGATGAACTTTCAACTAAGAACATTATTTTCTACCAAATACGACGAATTTCCTTCAAAAGAGATGAATTTTCAACTGAAAAAGATCCTTTACCAGGAATGGAATAGTTTCATTTTTTGTTAGAAAACATAAATTTTTAGCAAATTACAGGTGAATTCAAACAGAGGAAACGAATTTTTAACAGAGTTGGATCGTCAACCAAACAAATTATTTTCCAAACAAACAATTGCATTTTTAGTCAAGAGGGTGAAGTTTTTATACTATGAGAAAAATTTTCGAAAATCTTTTCAGCTTACTGGAATCATTACAAAAATTTTGAAAAATATTCAAAAATAACAAAATTTCCTTAAAATCAGCCAGATTTTTTCCGATGCTTTTAGAAATCTTTTGAAATTTTTTGAAAATTTCTTCAAAAATTAATTTCTCAAAATATAAAATCATTTATAATTTTCCCAGGAATCTGAAGGAAATATTTTATTATCTAATGATTACCATTTTTTCCTAAATAAAAAAATGCACATAAATTTCTAAACATTCGACATATCTTTAAAAATGAAAATGATGGCATTTTTCCTTAATTTTTTTTTTAAATTTTGCCTGATTACAAAAATCGCCTCATCATCTCCCGGATTCTTCTCTGTGCATTTTTGAATTCTCTTGAAATAATTTGAAATATTTCCTCGAAAGTAATTTTATGAAAATAAAAAATCATTTAATATGTTTCCACAAATCTGAGGAAAAGTTTTTATTATCTTGAATCCTTTCAAAATTCACATTTCCCAAAACTTCAAATCTGATTCCCAGTTAATTCCTGGGATTTTCCGTTTTATTTTAATTTCGGATTATTTCTCAATATTCTCTGTTAGAAGACATCCTGTAATATACTTCATATAAATTGAGAAAAAAAATCAATAAAAACAGTCTGAGTTTGCTCTTGAAACTCTACGGTAATGACGTTAAGTACAAATGGGTTCGAAAGGATGAGGACTTCAAGGGTGAAATTGCAGACTGTGTAAACTTAATTTACGTTGGGAGTCATTAAAATCCCGTTGGTCACGAGTTTCAACGAAAATGGCATAGAAGAAGAAATTTTTCATCACAAGAGTGTGGAAAGGCATCTTCAAAGCTCCTTCATTAAATCGTCTCGCCATGGGTTTTCCCTTTCGCAATCTGAATATTATTAAAATTTGAAAGAACATGGATTTCACTGCGAAATAGGATTGTAATTTTCCACCCGAAATGTTCAACTTCACAAAATGAAATAATGATAATCGTGTACTTCTTCCTAGGCGTAACCCATCCGCCCATGCTAAGTAATTTTTTCAAACATTGTCAACCATGTCTTATTATATACAATCAATAAATAAACACATATTACATATGTACTGCCGTGATTTGGAAGAACACCGTTAACTGCAATTCGGATAAGTCACCTGAACGCAGTTAACGGTAGGCGGCTCAAGGGACATATCCGAAATGCAGTTAACGGTGTTCTTCCAAATCACGGCAGTGTACAAAATTGTAAGAATTTTCCAAAAATAGATCAATGCTGTCATTTTTACTCTTTACAATTGCAGAATTTTTAATTTCCAATCTATAAAATTGAATACATTTTTTATATTAATGTTCGAAACTAAATCATTTTAAATTTAAAATATGCAAAATTTAAATATTTCAAAATAAAACATTCAAAATTAAATACCTTTAAAATATGAATCTCAAAAATTCAATATTTTTTAATTATATTTTTAAAAAATTCAAGCATTTTAATTGTAGCTCTCTAAACTGATGGAATCTTGGACTGTAAATTTTTAAAATTGAATAGTTTTCAAAATTTGCAATTAAAAATTATGCAAGTTTTATATTTGGCAGTGAAGAATTCTGCGGTTTCAATTATTTAATTAAAATTTCTCCAATTTGGAAAATTACTTTTGATGTTCAAAATCATCCAAATCTTCCAAATTAAACTACGAATTCAAAGGAGAAGAAACGCTGAAAATTAAATACCTTTGAAGTATTATTATCGGAAAATGGAATGTCTTTAAATTTTATATTTTTGAAGTTAAAAAAATGTCAATTTGATCTCTTCATGATCATAAAAATTTGTATTGGAAATCTTTGAAACTCTAGAGTTTTTAATTTTGAACATATAAAAAGTAATACTCATGATTTGAATTTAAAAAGTGTCTGCAAAGTGGACGATTTGAAATTAAAACCTCTGAACTTTTGATCTTCAAAATAATTTGAGCATTTTGATTGATACATATTTAGAATTATAGTATTCATAATTATACATCCTTTAAGATGAAATATTTCAAACAAAAAGTTAAAATTACATAACTTCAAAATATAAATCTTGAAAAATGAATAATTTTCAATTCTATTTCTTTAAATTGAAGAATTTATAATTGTAGCTCCTCAAAATTGAAGAATCTTGAGTTGTAAGTCTTGAAAATTGAAGAGCTTATATTTCTGAGCAATTTTAATAAATAATCATGCAAGTTTTAAGTTTCCCCTGATCATTTGCTTATGATTTAAACTTTAAATTTATTCAATTTGGAAGATTTCGATTTAAAAACTCGACTTTTGATCTTAAAAATCATCAAAATTGAAGGATTTTGATTTATACATTTTCGCAATTGTCGAATTTTCAAAAAAATGTTCAAAATTTCATGTTTTTTAACTATGAACATTCAAAATTTAACAAGTTGAAAAAGCTGAAACTATAAATACCTTCAAAATGGATCAGTGTCAAAAATGAAAAATATCCGGACAAAAATTAATTTCTAAGAAAGCTGTTTAACTTTCAACCATGGAGTTGAATAGTTGATATTTCAAAAAACAAAATGTTAATATTAAGTAAAAAACACATCAATTTAAAAAAGAATATGAATTTTCAACAAAGTACTTGAATCCTCAACTAAAAGAGATTAATTTTTTGTCCAAACAGTTGCATTTTCACCCCAAAAAATTCTTTTCTACGAAAAAAGACGAACTCTCAACCAATTATCTAAATTTCTAACAAAAAAAAATAATTTTGTATCAAACAGACGAATTTTCAAACAAATATATAAATTTTCAACCAAAAACTTGAATTTTCAAGCAAAAAAAATAATTTTCAACCAAAAATAGAGTAGTTAACTTTCTAGTGAAAAAATTATTTTTCAAACAAAACAACGCATTTTCAACAAAATAGTTTAACTTTGAACTGAAGAAATTAATTTTCAACTAAAATGATGACAAAGTAGTTCAACAGTGGACGAAACAGTTTAATTTCCTACAAAATTGTTGAATTTTGTGCCATATTGTTAAAATTTCTAAAAAACAGTTGAATTTTCAACAAAAGAGTCAATTTTCATGCCAAATTAATTACCTTCCCACTAGACAGTTGTATTTTCAACCAAAAAAGGATTAATTTTTAAAAAAAGAGATAACTTTTCAAACCCAAAAAGAAAAAAATTTCAATGAAATTGTTCCAATTTCAAGTCAAACAGACATCTTGGGCTCTAAAGAAATTATAAAATTATAAGTTTATGAAACTGAATACTTATTGTTATCAACACATATTGTTTTCGAAAATCAATTTAATCAAGACTTAATGTTTATGTAATTAACAGAGTTTATACTTCAAATGTAATTTAATAAATGTAATGTAATTTAAATAATGTAATGTAATAAATGTATTTTCGTATTATTATTACATTTCAGAATAATACTAATATTCTTAGGTTAATCACAATTTATGATAGCATAGAAAAATCGTTTACTCCCTTCTCCCAAAAAAAAGACTACGTGATTTATGTACGTTCCTTAGGTAATTTATGGATGGCCCCTGGATGAAAATATGAAAAAACTGGAATATTCTAACTAAATTGTTGTTTGAAATTGTCAATTTCTTTCTATTTACAGGTCAATTTACATGTTGAGAACATTTTATGGGAATTTGCCATCGAGTGAATTCAGAATGGGTCTTGGTCACTAGTCCTACTCAACAATCGTTTACGTATTCATGGCACTCCGCAGTGGACATTGCCCAGTACAAGGATCTCCTAACTCACCCTGTTACAATCTCCTGCTAAGGTTTCATCCAAATGCTCTTCTCTTTTCTCTACAATCTGTAAATTGCACTGAAAATTTTCTCTGGACATTATCATGGCTGTAGGGAGTTTCCTTTTATTCCTAAAAAAATTTGGCGAGTCTAGTCGAGCGAGATTTCACGTTAATTAATGATTTTATTTTATACGGGTTATTTCAAATCGACAGGAGTAAACATTTCATTTCAAAGCTGTCAATTGCACGAGGCTGGGAACGTGCGACTTTTTCCATTTTTTCCGTTTTTCTCAGAAGATCTCTAAACTTAGTTTCAATTTAAATAAAAATGACACTTTTAAATTTGCAATTCAAACCTATGAAAAATAGTACAATCGTAATTGAGAAAACTTGAATTTTCGAGCTACGAAGGTAAATCTTCAACCAAATGATTAAATTTTCAAAAAGAAAAAAAAAAAGATGAGATTTCAATCAAAAACAGATGCATTTTTAACCACATAGTTGAATTTTCATGCCAAAAAGACGAATATTTTAGAAGACAGTTTAATTTTCATCCAAGCAAGATGAATTTTAAAAAATGACATTTTTATCAAAGCATGAATGTTTAATTCAAATAGTTCAATTTTTAACACAAAAAAAAAAATAATTTTCAACCAAAAATTTTCATTTGCAACCAAATAGTTAAAATTTATAGCAAAAGAGACGAATCTGATTAGAAGAAAGTTGACTCTTTAACCAAAATATAAACATTTTGAATCAAAATGTGATGATTTTTCTACCAGAAAATGAATTTTGAATCAAAATAATTGAACTTATAACCGAACAGTTTCATTATTTACAACCAGATCATTATAATTTATAGAAAATCTGTAATTAATTGATCGAATTTCAAAACAAAAAAGATTAAACTTCAACCAAAAACAGCAACATTTTCAACCAAATACACGAATTTCCAAGCCGAAAAGTTGAATCTTTTAGAATACAGTTGAATTTTTAACCGAAAAATAAATTTTTTGCCAAAAGAGATGAATTCTGGATCAAAAATATAATAGTAAACATTTAAATTTAAAAAAATTAATTTTCAGCCGAACAGTTGCATTATTCACAAACAAATCGCTG
Source organism: Andricus quercusramuli (assembly GCA_932178445.1). Classification (NCBI taxonomy): domain Eukaryota; kingdom Metazoa; phylum Arthropoda; class Insecta; order Hymenoptera; family Cynipidae; genus Andricus; species Andricus quercusramuli. The sequence continues at coordinate 188,950 of CAKNXH010059949.1, read as the reverse complement.
TCATTTATAGAAAAAATTACGAATTACAATAAAAAAGTTGAATTTTTAACCAAATAGTTGAATTGTGAACCTAAGAAGATAAATCTTTAACTGAGTGATCAAATTTATAAAAATAAAAAAGATTAAACTTTAACCAAAAACAATTAAGAACAGTTGCATTTTCAACAAAATACTTTAATTTCCAAGCCAAAAAGACGAATCTTTTAGAATATAGTTGAATTTTCAAACAAGAAACATGAATTTCCAACCAAAAAACAACTTTTATACCGAGAGATGAATTTTCAATCCAAAAGAATGGATTTCGTTTCAGAAAAGACGAATGTTCCACAAAGCAGTTTAATTTCCGACCGCAAAAGGTAAGTTTTTAAGAAAATAATTGAATTTGTAACAAAATAATATTTTTAATCAAATAATAGAATTCTTAACCAAAAGAGACGAATCCTCGATACAAAGTATGATAGTAGACTTTAATTGAAAAACTTATCTTACAAAAATATGACTTTTCTAAAAAAAAAATATTAATCCAAATAGTTGAATTTTCAACCAAACAGTTGCATTATTTACAACCAAATCGTTGAACTTTATGGTAAAAGAGACAAATTTTCAACAAAAAAGTTGAATTTTTAACCATATAGTTGAATTGTGAAAACAATTCAAACAAAAACAGTTGAACTTCTAAATGAATATTATAATTTTCAGGCCAAAAAGACGACTCTTTTAGAATAAAGTTAAATTTTCAACGAAGAAAGATTAATTTTCAACCAGAAAATAAATTCTTTACTGAAAGATGAATTTTCAAATGAAAGAAAATAATAACAAAATAAATATCAAACAAAAAAAGCGACATTCTGAAGATAAAAGATTGATTTTCAGCAAAATAATTTAATTTTCATCCGATTAGTAGAATTTCTACCCGAAAAAGATGAATTCTGGACAAAAATATGATAGTAGAGTTTTCGAATGAAAATTATTATTTCGCAACCAAAAAAGATTACTTCTTAACAAAATAGTTGAACTTCTCACAAAATAATAAAATTCTCAACCTCATATTATACTTTTTAACCATTAGAGATGAATTCTGAACCAAAAAAATAATAGTAGACTTTTCAATGAAAAAGAATACACTTTCAACCAAAATGACGGGTAATAAATGATATTCAGTGGTTGTTTTTGAAATACCATTTTTTGTGAAGTAAAGAACTAAAAAGCAACGATCTTAGCAGTATGAAGGACGTAAAACATGTGGATTTTTCCATTGAGATATGAAAGTTCTTTATGATATGCAAATATCCGAAAAGATAACATTAATTCTATAAATGAGATAGCGGTGACTATACAGGGTGTTTTTCCATTCTCATCCTAATGAGAAGGTATAAGTTTGATGTCAAATTTGACTTCGCCGTTTTTCCTCAAATCTTCATGTTCTGAGACCCCCTGAGTCAGAAAAAAACGATTTTTACGAAGGTGTCTGTCTATAGTCTGGATAACATTGGATAAACTATTCAGATTGGATTGAGCTTTGGCATACATTTTTAAAGCATAAAAAGAAAGAAAAAGTTCGTTAACCAGTCATTTTTGTTTAACGGTTCTGGTTTCATCAATCGAAAGTGCTTTTTAAGAAATCGAAAATGCCATTTTCCAGGGAAACGATGCAAGATATAAAAAAATGTTGTTTGGCAAAATTCTTTATTTTAAAAAGATGAACACATTTTGAATGGACCATTTTTTGAAGAGACATATTTTTTTTGTTTCAATTGAGATAAATGATATCAAAAATGAAAAATTTCATTTTTCGGTGACACTGTGCAACGTACGAAAAAAATAAATTATTAAATATTGTTCATCGAAAAAATATCTAAAAATTAGTTGTTAATAACTTTTTTATAGAAAGCGCAGTTTTTGTTTCAACCGCAAAAAATTACAATAAAATTTTTCTAAATTAAATTTTTGGAAAACCAACACAAGATTCGGAAAAAATGAACAGACAGAATCTGTTCACCCAAAAGTGATCTCCAAATTTGTCGTTGATAATTTTTTGAAAAGGCGCGTATCTTGAGTTTTATTAGTAAGAAATAAAATTTTAAAAAAATTAAATTTTTTGGTAAACGGCCACAAGATACAAAAAAATGAATAGGCAGAAGTTGTTCACCAAAAAAAATATCGACTTTGTTATAAATTATTTTTTGATAAGACACGCAGTTTTTGTTTTATTCTTGAAAAATGATATTAAAAATAAACAAATTAAATTTTTGAAAAAAAAAACACAAGGTACAATAGAATGCTTAATAACAAGATTATTTCCCTGAATCAGATAAAAATTTGCTTCCTACATTTCTTCTCACGAGACACGTGGCGAGAATGTATTCGTTAAAGCCGAAGAAGCTTTAACAAAAGAGTATTCACAGTCTCTAAGTTTCAGTTGTCGATAGTTTGACCTGTGATTTTAAACTGCATCTCTGTCTTCAGTTTTGACCCCTAGTTTATGTAATAGGAAGTATTTGGTTCAAAAGGTCAAGAGAAAATGAAACTTGATGAAAGAATTTAGCAACGCCTCGAGCTCCGTGTGGTCCTTTTTCAAGCCTCAAAAGTTGAAGTGACGAGTGAAAGTAAATAAATTTTTGTGAGTGAAAAAATTAGAGAAAGAATTTAAAGTGTAGGACTGACCAACTTATCATTATCGTGCGCGAAACGCCAGAAAAATATATTATCGAGCGAAGCGCAAGATCCAACAAGAGTGCTCAAACTTGCGAGCCAGGCAGATTTTTGTTATCTTAAATCATCGAAATATCTGAAGTAATACGGATCTGCCGAAAAAATGTCTGTAACAAAAACGTTCTAATTATTTTAATTTCAGAGTTTCAAATAAGGATAAGTAAATGTGGGGTTAGTATGTACGGAATTGCTCTTCCCTCTTCATTTTCGCGGGCTGAAAGCGATTCCGCAATAATTGACCTCACACCCTACTCTCTTAAAGGTCATTCATTACATTGTCATCATTGAGGCCATCCCAGCGCCATTTATCGCGAGTTGAAAAAAAATTCGAATAAAACTTATGTATTTTTCAATGGAGAATCTTAATTTGCAATAAAAATAAAGTTTTCCATTTGAATTTCTTGAATTACCTCTCTCCAGCCCGCAGGGGATCGGGTGCGGGGTAAATTTTTGCTGAGTCGCTTATCCCCCTCAGAAATAAAAAGTTTTTATATCCGACAATTTTTCCGCAGGAGGCGTATTTTTTAGATGCTCAGATTTTGCGAGATAAAAAAATACCCGGTATATATACTCAGATGAAATATCTTTAAGCATATTGATTATTGTTACACTCAGCCTCCACGAAATGAAGATCGCCTTTGTCAATCTGCTCTTCATAATAGTGACTATTCTCACTTCTATTGGTAAATATAAAAATATAGAATAATTTTTGAAATGAACACTGAAAAAAATGAGTTTTGAATTCGATCATGGAAATGGCTTGCAATCATGGCTTGCATTAATAATTTTATGGCCCTCATTACCTGTAAGCTAAGTAAGCTTCTTGCACTGGCTAAACTAAAATTGTGAACATTATTGTAACACATTTTTCCTTGCAGAATTAAGTTCAGCTGACATCTACAAAACACTGGCGGGTCCTAAATCATTAACGGATTATGGCGTTTGCTATTACGGGGATGAAAGTGGTAATCATATCTTGATAAAGCCCGGAACTTTGTTCGAAGTAGCAAGAGATGATCGATATATAATTGGAATATTTATTAACGGTGATACGGGGTTCTATCCAATATTCGATTCTGAAAAGGAGCAGATTTTCCTAAATTTATTCAATAAACACGTTCATATGACACCAGAATTACGTGGAGAATATGCTCGTCGATTTGTGAACAATCACCCCCGCGATCTTTCACCTGATCCGAGACCCAATCAGAGATCAAGACACCAGTTTAGATAGGCAAAAAGTGGTCAAAACCAAAATGATAAAATACAATATAAAGCAATTAAAATTAGATTAGAACGTTCATGTATTTGTCAATTTTTAAGAATCGAATCCGGCTCTTGATAAATATATACTTTGTAATGTTGAAATTACATTGAGTCAAAGAAATATACGTTTGATGCAAAAAAGAGCTTATTCAATACCTTCCAAGAATAAGAAGAATTTGATTTAGGCACCAGACAAATTTTATTTGTGAAAGCTGGAATTTCTTCTTGGCTACAAATATATTTTACATGAAAACAGTATCTTCTCATTAAGAATAATTTTGCATGAAATTTTGTTGTGTTAACTGATATACAAAGAAGATGATATGATGCGATAACGGAACATGTTAACATAGCTAGCCTAACAAAAGCCTTTTAAAATTCTTCTTATCTTTAACGAGATGACGATGACTATAATGAAGCACCTTGTTGCCTACTCATTTTAGTGTCATTCACTGTTCACGAAATGAGGATCATCATTGGTAGTATTTTCTTCACCTTAGCAATTTTTCCTAATCCTACTGGTAAATATAATAATATAATAAATCTATTACTTTAAATGCATTTTATATTTTAATAATTTTTTGTAACAGATGCATGGAAATTGTGATAATCCGTGCACTGTAAAAAATATCATTATTAGGCTGGTTTTCAGTATTGAAACAAAACCCTTAGGAATAGTCCCACGTTAATTTCATGCATAACGAAAACATTTTAGTACTACTTTCTGGCCTTAAAGCAAGATCCGAGCGAGAATCAAATGTCATAATGATTTTTTGTTTCTTCTGATTTTTCGACTTTTTTCATAGTATTTTCGATAAATGAAACCAAAATGATATGTCCTATAAAGAAATGGACCTACTACATTTTGTAGGACTTTTTAAAAGCTGCAATTCCTTTTTGAATTTTTTTCCTTATATTACGCCGTTTAGTTCAAAATTTGAATTTTCGATTTTCTGCATAGTAGTTTCTAAAAATAAAACCAGAATGACAAGTCCTATTGAAAAATGGTTAAGAAAATTTTTGTAGGACTTTTGAAAAGCTGTAATTGCGGTTCAGGATTTTGTTGTACTTTGCGTCGTTGGGTTCAAAAATGGATTTTGTACACAGGCATTTTCAAATTAAAGGTCAAAGCATCGGCAACTGTAATTTGGTGATTGTGAATTCTCTTTTGTTAAAGCTCCTTCGGCTTCAAAGAACACATTCTAATTACGTATCTCGTGCTTCGCACTCGATTTTGGCAAAAATGTGAACTTTTCTACATTATGTTCCACATATATTTATTTCTATACCCCGGCCTGTGGCTGCTTATTCAGATAATACAAAATAAAGTACAATTTTTATTTTTCATGATTACATTAATATTTGCTCCTCATTTTGCACTCATTTTTATCCTCAGCTACCCTGGAAAATGTATCATTTTAATACATTTATATTATGACAATTTCATAATACGCATTGGTATTCAAACACACGTATTTTCATTGTCTTGTTTTTATAATTAAGAAAGGGCGCATTCTATAAGAAATGTTTATTGAACATTTTATTGTAACTTGTGTTGTTTTTCAATGAAATTAATTTTTGCACTACCAATGTTATTTTTTACGATTTGAACCCAAAATACGCATCCTAGGATAAAGTGGTTCAAAGAAAATTTTTAGATATAATTCAGGCGAAAAATGTCGGCGAATAAAATGTTATTGTAGCTTGTGTCGTTTTTCCAAAAAGTTAATTTTTTTTTATAACAAGAGTTTATAACGAAACTTTTAGATCTGGTTGCACAACTTTTCTCATTTAATTTCTTTCGCCTCTCGTGTCGTTTCCCAAAAATTGTATTTCTTATTTTCATTGGTATTTTTTACGATTAAAAGAAAATCTACTTGTCCCGTCTGGAAATTATTAATAACAAATTTGTAGATCCTTTTTGGTTGAACATTTTTTGTCCCATAATTTTTTTCGTACCTTGTGTCCTTTTTCAAACAATTTAATTTTTTAATTTTTAATGTTATTGTTTACGATTCAAACAAAAACTACGCGTCCTATCGAACGATTATTCACGACAAATGTGTAGCTCTTTTTTGGACGAGCAACTTTTGTCTTTTTATTTCTTTCGTAGCTTGTGTCGTTTGTCCAATTTTCTTATATTTTTTATTTTTAATTTCAATTTTTACGAATAAAACAAAAACTACGTGTTCCATCGAAGAATAGTTTATGACAAATTTGTAGATCCTTCTTTGGTGCACAACTATTGTCGAATTATCTTTTTTCTTATCTTGCATATTTTGAATGAAAAATGAAAATTTTGATTTTTCATTATATTTTGTGTGATCAAAATTTTAATGTTCGATTTTTCAACAAAATTCGGGAAGTTGTTATGTTAATCATGTAGGGCTTAAAAAAAGCAATGTTCTTCTTCTGCTGACCTTTTTTTTGTGTCGTGCGTTGTTTGTCTTAAAATGTTTATTTTATTTTATTTTTTTATTTTGAAAATGCTATAACTTTGACAATTTTATTTTGATTGAAAAGAGTCACGAGGACAAATTTTTCGAATTTCCGAGTACTACAAATAACCGTATACATAGAATTTCTGAATCTTGGGAAAAATGGTCTCAACAATTTTTTAAATCCTCAAAATTTTTGAAATTTCGTCCAAAATAGCTGGTTGACGAATCCGTTCTTTCTCTTCACACCCTTATTAGAGAGCAATCCAATCGGATAATTCCTTCTAATGTTATCGTGTTCACAGACTACAACGACAACGACGAGAACGACAATGACAGACACCGACGTAAAAACTATTCTTTCTCACGCGAGAGACATTTTTCACATAAAACCTTCTCATTATGATGAGAATGTAATATAATTTTTCTTAAATCTTAAAATTATAAGAGATCAATATGGGATCAGTATGGATCAACATATTAATTAATTATGCATATTCAGGATCCTTATGCCCTACTTTTGAACAGAATTCTGTTTTCGAATTTCAAAATTTTGTTTGTTTATTTCCTTTATGTCCCATAAAAATTGCAATTATTTAGAAAACTTCGTAAAAATGATTGGCCTTGAATAAGCATCAACTTAACTGCGTATGAAATTGAATGCCTGAGGCAGGTTATTTTAATTGTATATATTTTTTCCTTGTACAAAAGATACTTTCAGGTTTCTCTAAATTAAAATTGGTAAAATTCAACTAATGACTAGGGAATATTTAGATTCGGTTGGCATAAAATGAGAAACCAAAGGTTAGTAGGAAATTAATAATTCGATTAGTTTAGATATTTGCCAATTCAGTAGTGGAATGAAACCATAATTGCTTGATGCAAATAAATAAATTTACAAATGGCAGTATGTATCTAATGATTAAAAAAAATTATCAAAAAGGAAAACGTGAAAAATAGAAAAGTTAACAAAATAATGTGATTGTGTAGCATTCTCATCTCTCTTGAAACAATAACTTCATATTGTGACATTGTAAATGTGACTACCTTGTCCCAATTTGGAAACATTTCCTTCTGACTGTTTGAACAAAGTTAAGAAACATTAGACTTTTTTAGATTCTCCAAATTACAATGGATCAATGAACTCAAAATTAATTATATGTATTCAGGGTCTTCGTTTGCTACTATACAACAGAGTTCCATTTACGATTTTCAAATTTTTCCGGTTGCATTTTTTCTTTATTTTCCACAAAAATTGCAATTATTCGGTTATTTTTATGCCAGTTTTAATTTTTATTTTGCCATAAATAAGTATCAGCTTCATACGTATGAAATTGAGTACCCAATGGATGTTACTTTAATTGAATACCATTTTCCCTTTTCCCTTATATATTTATTTAGATATTTCTTCATTCAGTATTCAAAAACAACTAATTGCTTAGTTAAAATATACAACCTTATTCAAGACTGTTTATAGTAATTTAAAAAAGTTTATAAAAATGGGAAAAGTGAAAAACAGACAAATTTAATAAAATAACACAATGTTGTAACATCTTTCACTCTATTGAAACAAAAAGAACGGTCTAATTTGGAATTGTAAACTTGACCTAACCTTTTTGCATTTTCAAAACATTGACTGCTGATTGCTTGCACAAAGTTTAGAAAAATAAAATTTTTTTAAAGTAAGCTCTCAAGATGATCTGATAAAATTTTCAAGTGAAATATTCATTAGATTATTTTTTCAAACAATTTTTGTCTCTATGGTGCAAATCACACCAGAAGTGTGTCAAGTAAGGGTTAAGAGATCCATAAGTTATAGTTATGGTTTTTAGTAGATTGTCAACAAGATTAATCAATCATCATGAAGCGACATTTTTCGAATGCAAACCATTTAAAAAAGTTCTATAAGATATTAGGGCCAGGTGAACGATACAATCGCTTCATGTCTGAATATCAACAGCAGTTGGTCTTCAACGAAAGGGACAGAAACATGATGATGACTAAGTCTCGACCTTTTGTATATTAAATCCTTGATCAGTCTTCGATGAGAAAGGTCATTTAAATTAAATACAAAATTATTAGACGTTTCGGTCCTGATTTTGGACCCTCTTCAATAAGTATATTCAAGTCAAATTCTGAAGAAATACAAAAAACAAATACAAAAAATCGTTCAACATACAAAAAAAGTAAAAAATATATAGTCAAGTGAAGAATGTTTAGCTAAGTGACAATTTTGAGTAATCAAAAACGTTCAGTTTGTAAATGAAAGAAATTACTCTAATATGATGAGCATGTAATTGGTAAGACAAATTTTGTTAAACAACAGATTAAAAACATTTGCAAAAGTCCAATAATTTTTAAAAAATCAATAAAAATATACCTATACAAATAGCTCAGACATCCCATGTAAAGTTTTTCAAGTCAGACAGATACAAAGTCAAAAATTAAATAACATGAATAAAAATATGTAAGCAATATTTGTATAAAAAAAAACATATGAAATTATAAAAACTTAAAAATGGTTTTAAAAACATTTTACCAAGTTGGCAAGACTTCGCAACACACCGCTCGCTAACTTGGTTGAACGTCTACTGAGGAAAACTGAGACGACCTTCAATAATAAAATCTATCATAATAACGAATTTCGAAGCCTTCAAATGCGATCAAACAATTAAGAAACAGGGGATTCAATGTCTAGATTTATAAAGAAAATTGAAGGTGTGCGAAACAAAGAAGAATGAAATAATTAAATTTAATCTAAAATGGTTTTATAAATTTCTGGAAAACTATTATTTTCATAGCGTACATAAACGGCATCCTTTCGGTGTTTATTGCAGGCCCGTAGCTAGAATTGAACTTGAGGTAGGGCATCGGTGGTTAAAGGTAGGGTGGAAGTAAAAATTGTACTTGATCTGATCTGGACAATTGTATTTTTTAAGGTAGGGCATTGGTATTTTAAGGTAGGGCATTGCCCCACAATGCCCCCACCCCTTAGCTACGGCCATGGCTTATTGATAAAATAATTTTCAATAACTTTCCGACGGGGTCGGTTTCTCTCATAGGCCAGTATTTGTGTATTATCAAAGTCGAATTGGTGACCGGTATCTAAAAATGTTCTTTAAGAGCTGTATGATTATTGTTCTTAATATTAGTAACCGAATATTTATGTTCTCTATTTCTAGTTTCTAATTTTCTTCCAGTTTCACCAACATAGATTGCCGAGCAATTTAGGCAGTTACATTTATATACTAAACCCATTCGTTTGAATTTTGGAAGTGGATCCTTTAAGTTTGAGAAAAACTTTCCAGAATTCCTAATTAGTTTAAAAATTGTTTTTATTTTATGATGACGTAAAACCTGTTCGATCTTTCCAAATAAACCTTTAGCATATGGACAAACTGTGAAATCTGCAAAAAAAAATTTTCCCCGGTTTTTTATTATTGCTAAGAGATTCAGAGTCATAAAGACGTAACGTTTCTTTTTTCATACAGTCATCAATTAAATGTGAAGGGTATCCTTTTAAAGTATCTCCAATAAGTTTGATATTTTTGGTTCTGAATTCTGGATCTGAAATTCGGAGCATTCGGAAAAACAAACCCCTTACTGCTTCAATTTTATGGCAGTTTGGATGAGATGAGTGAAAATTTAAATATCTGCCCGACCCTGTTTTCTTTTGAAACCAGTCTATTTTAATATGATTATTTTCACGGATAATTAATGTGTCTAAAAAACTAATTTTATTTTTGCTTTCGATCTCCATGGTGAATTTTAAATTATTATTGTAGCTATTGAATTGATCTAAGATAATTTGTGTTTTGTTATGGAGAACAGCTGTGATAATACCGTTTACGTATTTATAGTAGAAGGGGAGGGAAAAGTTTAATGTATTTAAACAAGTGCTTCCTAATTTTTCCATGACTAAATTCGCTGCAGCCGGAGAAAGAGGAGAACCCATGACTAGACCCATTACTCATAACTCTGAATCTCTTACCAATAATAAAAAACCGAGAAAAAAAATTTTTGTAGATTTTACAGTTTGTCCATATGTTAAAGGTTTATCTGAAAAGATCGATCTGGTTTTACGTCATCATAAAATAAAAACAATTTTTAAACCAATTAAGAATTCTGGAAAGTTTTTCTCAAACTTAAAGGATCTACTTCTAAAATTCAAACGAATGGTTTAAGTATATAAATGTAACTGCCTAAATTGCTCAGCAATCTATGTTGGTGAAACTGGAAGAAAATTATAGAAAATAGAAATAGAGAACATAAATATTCAGTTACTAATATTAATAACAATAATCATACAGCTCTTACAGAACATTTTTTAGATACCGATCACCAATTCGACTTGATAATACACAAATACTGGCCTATGAGAGAAACAAACCCCGTCGCAAAGTTATTGAAAATTATTTTATCAATAAACACCAAAAGGATGCCGTTAATTTACGCTATGAAAATAATAGTTTTGCGGAAATTTATAAAACCATTTTAAATCAAATTTAATTATTTCATTCTTCATTGTTTCACACATTTTCAATTTTAATTATAAATGTAGACATTGAATCACCTGTATCTTAATTGTTTGATCGCATTTAAAGGCTTCGAAATTCGTTATTATGATAGATGTCATTATTGAATGTCGTCTCAGTTTTCACCTTCATTGTTTTCCTTAGTAGACGTTTAATCAAGTTGGCGTGCGGTGTGTTGCGAAGTCTTGCCAACTTGGTAAAATGGTTTTTAAACCATTTATAAGTTTTTCTAATTTCATATATTTTTTTTATGCAAATATTGCTTACACATTTTTATTCATGTTATTTAATTTTTGACTTTGTATCTGTCTGACTTGAAACACTTTATATGGGATGTTTGAACTATTTTTGTAGGTATGCTTTATTGATTTTTTTTAAATAAGTGGAGTTTTTCAAATGTTTTTAATCTGTTGTTTAACAAAATTTGTTTTACCAATGACATGCTTATCATATTAGGGTAATTTCTTTCATTTACAAAATTAACGTTTTTGATTACTCAAAATTGTCACTCAGCTAAACATTCTTCACTTGACTATATATTTTTTACTTTTTTGTATGTTGAACGATTTTTTTTGTTTTTTGTATTTTTTCAGAATTTGACTTGAATACATTTATTGAAGAGGGTCCAAAGTCAGGACCGAAACGTCTAATAATTTTGGATTTAATTTAAATGACCTTTCTAATCGAAGACTGATCAAGGATTTAAGGGATAGAAACAGTGATAAGGGTGGTTCATTTTATTTTATGGGTCAAAATATCTCAAGTGTGCCACTTTTAAATCGATAGTTCTATTTTTAATTAATGTATACAGTTTTCAATTCGTTTTCATATCAAAATAACTCCCCTAAAATATTTTTGCAAAAAATTCATTTTTTCAAAAGTTATTAACAATCAAAGTTCTTGATCACTTTTTTTTCAAAAATTAATTACTCGCGAACAGTTCATCGAAATTCAATAATTAAGTCGTGAAAATTTTTGCTACGAAGTATACTTTACAGTAAAAAATTGTTCAGTAGTGGAAAACATTTTTTTATTGTTTAAATAATCGTTTATTGTAAACAATTTAAAAATAATTAAACTTCTCCGCCTGTGAAAGAATTCTTCCACGTTCCAATAGATTCTACAATATTTTCCGAAAATTTTGGTGAAAAAAAAAGTTGGTATTTTGCAGTGATTCAAGAGTTATTGATGTTTTTGTGACCGCGCTCTGACCTCCATCGCTGGTCGAGCACGCACAATTATGTAAACAAATGCATAGTTTAGGCGTTTATTGGAAGAAAGTAATCGTTTTTCTTTGTTAGTAACTTTCAATTATGTGACTAGTAATATTCAGTGATTAAGATTGGTCATTTGATATTATTTGTTTATTTAATAAACAAATTTTGTAAACAAAAGCATAGTTTTGTCATTTATAGTCAGAAAGTAATAGTTTTTCTTTCTAATCGTCTTCAAACTACATAGGTAGTGATGTTAGGTGACAAAGAATTGTCAATCAATATTATTTGTTCATGTTATAAATAAATCTTATAAACAAATGCATAGTTTGACCATTTATGGATAGAAAGTGATCGTTTTTCTTTCTAATCGTCTTCAAATTACATAAGTGGTGATATTAAGTGACAAAGAATTGTAAATAAATATTATTTGTTCATGTTATAAACAAATTGTATGAACAAATGCATAGTTTAACCATTTAAAGATATAAAGTGATCGTTTTTCTTTCTAATCGACTTCAAATGACATAAGTGATGATGTTCAGTGACCTAGCAAGAATGAATTCGAAATGGATCCTGAAATGACTGAAATGATTGACAAGTACAACTTGGAAGCTAATTCTTCTAGAACATCACAAAACATTTCCAGTGATATAATTTGAAGGAAATAATAGAAAAAGATTACCTTCTGTCTAGAAATGGCTAAACTATGCACTTGTTCATGAAATAAACAAATAATATCAAATGACAATTCTTCTCCATGAAATGTCACCACTTATGTAATTTGAAGACGATTAGAAAGAAAAACATTAACTTTCTATCTATAAATGGTCAAACTATGCATTTGTTTTTACAATTTGTTTATAACATGAACCAATAATATTGATTTACAATTCTTCGTCACTTAATATCACCACTTATGTAATTTGAAGACGGTTAGAAAGAAAAACGATCAC
>CAKNXH010059949.1:161849-175819 GCA_932178445.1 Andricus quercusramuli | reverse complement strand
GAACAAATGATATTAATTGACAATTCTTCGTCACTTAACATCACCACCTATGTAATTTGAAGACGATTAGGAAGAAAAACTATTACTTTATGTCTATAAATGACAAAAATATGCTTTTGTTCATTAAATTTGTTTATTAAATAAACAAATAATATCAAATGACCAATCTTAATCACTAAATATTACCAGTCATATAATTTGAAGTTACTAAGAAAGAAAAACGATTACTTTCTTCCAATAAACGCCTAAACTATGCATTTGTTTACATAATCGCGCATGCTCGAACAGCGCTGGAGGTCAGAGCGCGGTCACAAAAAAAGCAATAACTTTTGAATTACGGCAAAACACCAACTTTTTTTTTCACCAGAATTTTCGGAGGAGATTTTAGAATCTATTGAAACGTGGAAGAATTCTTTCACAGGCGGAGAAATTTAATTATTTTTCAATTGTTTATAACAAACGATTATTTAAACAATAAAAAAATTTTTCCACTACTGAACAATTTTTTAGCGTAAAGTATACTTCGTAGCAAACATTTTCACGACTCAATTATTGAATTTCGATGAACCGTTCGCAAGTAATTAATTTTTGAAAAAAGAGTGATCAAGAACTTTGATTGTTAATAACTTTTGAAAAAATAAATTTTTTGCAAAAATATTTTAGGGGGGTTATTTTGATATAAAAGCGAATTGAAAACTATATACATTAATTGAAAATAGAACTATAGATTTAAAAGTGGCACACTTGAGATATTTTGACCCTTATGTGACTCCGGTGCATTAAGGCGTTTTTATGCGACAGCGTAGAGTATGTAATGTACAACATTACGATACAGTAGAAGATCACTCTTCACATTACACTTCGCTGTATCGTAATGTAGAACATTACGATACTGTACGCTGTCGCAACAAAACTTGTAAATGCCAATGAGCACAATTCGGGACTTGACGCGACTCGCTTACAATGCGCGCAGGACTTATCACGCCTCGGCTTCGATCGTCCTGCGAGTATTGCCGCATGTCGCGTAAAGACCCTCATGAGGCGCCTCGGCGCATAATATACTATTATTTACATGGTTTTATTTTTCAGAAGCAATTTTCTGTATAACCTAGCCGTTGAGCGCGAGTATCGCAATGAGAATGTAATCGTCAAGGCCGTACGTGCTTTGATTCAACTATTCGGTTGAAAATTTATATATTTTGTTGAAAATTCGTTTTTATGGTAGAAAACGTGTCGCCTTGGTTGAATATTCATTCGCTTTCATGAGAAATGCAACTCCTATATTGAAAATTGATATCGTTTGGTTGACGATTCAACTATTTTGTTGAAAATTAGTATTTTGGAAAAATTAATTTTTTTGTGGAAGATTCATAGTTTTAGTTGCAAATCTAATTATTTGATTGTAAATTAACTTATTTTCTGAAAATTCAAATTTCCGGCTATAAAATTCAACTTGTCCGTAGAAAGTTCGACAGTTTGGTAGAAGACTCTACTTTCTTACAATTAAATTATTCTATTTGGTGGAACTTGGATCTTTTTGTTTGAAAAATCAACTGCTTGAGCAATCAACTATTTTTAAATTTGCTTTTTGTTGTTGTTCGAATTAATTTTTTCATATGAAAATTTAACTATTTTATTTTTAGTTGAAAATTTATCATTTATGTGTTGACAGTTCAACTAATTGGTAGAAAATACATTAATTTTGTTGAAAATTCGTCTTTTCGAGTAGAAAATAAAAATATTTTGTTGGAAATTTACCTATGTTGTAAAGGTAATCCGTTTTGGTGAAAATTTCAACTTTTTTTTTTAAATTCGTCCTTTTGGCTTTACTGTTAGAAAAAATAGTCGTCAACTTCATAAACAATACCTGCAAATTTGTATACAAAAATTGTGTATTGAATATTGAAATTCGTATATTGAATGTAGTATAAATTTTATTATTTTAATATATAATATTTCTTAACATCATGAAAACATTTTTTGACCGTAGTAATTTTTATTTGAACCATACATGTATCTTTTATTGATTTAAAGACATGAATTCTTTTGCTGTATTTTGCTGATTAAAATCAATGTTTTGTACATTCAAGGAAATCATTTCATTGGCTCAAAAAGTATATGTTCGTTAAAACCTGAAATACATCATTGTTCTTTGCACTTGGAACGTTTTAATGAAAACTTTATGAAAAAACATACAATCCTTTCTTCAGACATTCTTTCCAATATCACGTTGTTATGCTGGAAATAGGATTTTTGTTTCCATACTATTTTTGATAGATGAAACAAAACATCCTAAAAAATTTTTAGGACCTATAAAAAGTTGCAATTCCTTTTCAAATTTTTTCCGTATCTCAAGTCATTCAGTTCGAAATTTAAATTTTCCATTTTCCGCATGGTATTTTTGATAAATTAAACCAAAATGACTAGTCCTATAAAAAAATAGCTTGAAAAATTTTGTAAGATTTTTTAAAAGATATAATTGCCTTCAAGACTTGCTCTCGTATTTTGCGTCGTTTGGTTTAAAATTTGAATTTTGGATTTTCCCATCGTATTTTTAATCAATGAAACCAAACTGAGAAGTATTTTTTAAATTTTATAAATTCTATAACTCTGATTTTTTTCTGTCAAAAAAGTCATTAGGATAAACTGTTTTGATTTGTGATTATTACGAATAGCTGTATATAAAGTTTTTGAATCTTAAAAAAAAACTGTTTGAAAATTTTTGAAACTGCTCATCTTTTTTAATTTCTATCCCAAATGTCTCGTTATCGAACTTATTCTTTCTTTTAGGACTTTAAAAAAGTGTGACAAAGCTCGATTTGATATTTTCATTTTTTCGAGAGTTATCGTGTTTATAGACGGCCGGGCGGACAGACAGACGCCATCGCAAAAACGTGATTTTCGGCTTCAGTGGGTCTAAAAACGTGTAGATCCGTTGAAAAACTGTGGTGTCAAATTTCGGACATTTCTAATGTTTTCTCAACCATAAATGATGAAAATGTAAAAAGAACTCTATACTCTCTATACTATACTACTCTATACTCTCTTGAAAAGTTACAGTGTACATGCAAAGCGGGACGAAAATGCCTTATGTCTTTAGCTGATGACAATTTCACATCTGTTACAAAAAAATATCGTATGCAACGGAGGAAAGTCACCGATTCCGACTCATGTGATTGCTCCCCGAGAGAAACTCTCGGACAGCAAACATTACGCTAATCGGAATCGTTCACTTTCCGCCCTAGTTGCACTTTTACTACTTATTGTAGAAATTATTCCGATCGGCGCCACAGAAGAATTTCTGCACAGGTATTTCTTCTTGCAGAATTAAGTGTATCTGTCATTAGCGATGACGAAGAAACAATTACTGTACCAGTTACATATTACGGAGTGGCTTATTACGGAGATGGATATGGTGGTCTTAAGCCAATTACCGATGCACTGAATCATGATGTAGCAACGGATGATGATGTTATTATTTTTGGAATATATATCGGTGACAATATTCATCCAATATATAATATACGAAAGCAGCAGATTTTTATAAGAATCCCACGGACCTATGTAATGTCATCAGCATTGAGAGAACATTATTATCCTGTCTTCGTGCATTTCCCCACGCCCATGCCCCTACACTCACCCACAAGGAGCCCTCCAGTGTCACCAAGGCGCTTGCGCTCGCCCACACAGAGCCCTCCGGTGTCGCCAAGGCGCTTGCGCTCGCCCACAGAGAGCCCTCCAGTGTCGCCAAGGCGCTTGCGCTCGCCCGCCCAGAGCCCTCCGGAGTCACCAACGCCCCTGCGCTGGCGGTTTCCCTCAAGCCCTGTTTCACAATAGGCAATAGAATGATATTTTCCAATTTCTACCAGTTTAATCCGCCCTAGGATAAAATGTGACATACTTCGTAATGATAAAATTATATCGTATTAAGGTAATAAATAAGTTTGATGCATTAAAGAGTTCATTCAATATTTTCCAGAAATAATACCCCTACCAATGAAATGTGTTTTTAATTTTTAATTTAGATCAAATGATAATAATTTTCCACAAAATTCTACGTTGTTGCATAAAAACAAATATAACATTGAAAAAATGAATATAAAAACTTGGCGAGATTTTCTCTGTTTTTTTTTTTTTAGTAATAATAATCTCGACAAGTTAACATAATTTATTTATTTTTTTCAATAAGGTAAAGCTCCCAGTCTTCGCCAGCTTGAAAAATTAAGCGATTTGTAATTTTAATGATGTACATTCGAAATTTTTTCAGTTCGGAAGAGTTAGAAAACTTAAAAATTTGGAAGAATACTTGATTTTCAAAATTATGAAAATCATCGAAATCCAAGAATTTTTCATTATAAATCATTGAAGAATTTTAGACTGCAAATCATTCAAATTGATCATTTTTGAATTTTGTAAATTTAAAATGAGAAATTATGCGAGTATCATGTTTAGAATTTAAAAAATGTAATTTAAAATTCTGTAATTTTCATAAGTTGCATTCGAAATTTCTTTAATTTGGAAGATTTATAATAGAAAACTTGACTTTTGATTTTCAAAATGATCAAAATTAAACGATTTTTAGCTATACATCTTTAAAATTCAAGAGTTTTTAATCGTAAAACTTCAAAGTTATGGAAACTAAAATTGTTATTAATGAAGAGTTTTTAATTTCGACCATTCGCAATTGAAGATTCTGTAATTTTGACGATTTACGTTTAAAATTTTTCCAATTTAGAAGATTTGAAATTGAAAACTTGACTTTTGATTCCCAAAATTAGAAGAATCATGAGAATGAAAGACTTTGTATTTACAGATCTTCAAAATTTAACAGTTTTTAATTTTAAAACTTCAAAATGAAAGAATTTTGAATTGCGAATTGTTCAAATTAGAGAAGTTTCAATTGAAAATCTTCAAAATTCATTCACTGCGAGAAAAATATTACGAATTACATACTTTTAAAATATAAAGCTTGAAAATTGAATAATTTGTAATTCTATATTTTTAAAATTCACGAATGTTCATTTGTTACTCTTTAAATTTGAATTGTGAATCTATAAAAATTGAAGAGTTTTTCAATCAGAAAATTTACAATAGAAAATTCTGTAATTTTTGATTCACTGATTTTGATTTTTTCACCTCGAAATTCCTTCAATTTGGTAGATTGAGGGTTAAAAACTTCACTGCTGATCTTCAAAATGATTCAAAGTTAAGATTTTCAATTTATACATATTTATAATTGAAAAGTTTTTGATTTTGCAAATTGACAATGAAAAAATATGCAAGTTTTGAGTTTTACAATAAAAAAAATTTAATTCTGATGATTTACAATCGAAGTGGGGTGGTTATATGAATTCTAGAAAATATCTTTGTTGAATACTGCATACCATTCTGAAAATTTGTATGCATTTAAAAAATGTGTTGAATACTTCATGTCTGAACATGACAGAAATCTGTTTACTTAACATCGTCTTAAATTGTCTTGTTGGTTTCAATTCAATACAAAAATGCAATACCTACAAATGATTCACTTAAAACCAAATCTCAGTAAAAAGCACAATGAATAACGTAATGAATAATGTCATTCAACTGCGTGAGAGTGAGATATTTCCTAGAATAACCTTCAATTTTTGTCTAACATACGTCTGAATTCTCCAGCATAAAAAGTTCAAAACGTTAAGATAATACTATTATAAGCATATCAAATGCCATTCAAAGTCTCTTAAACTAAGAGTCATTGATGTAGACATTTCCTAATTTTTGACTTTATAAGTACTTATAAACATAAAAAGAATTTAACAGACAAATTTCAAATATTGATTCTACATTCTATAACTTCTACATTCGAGATTCTCATTTTTATTGTTTTATTTTCCTACCGTATGTTTTTCCACTTAGAAAACCCTTAAATAAATTATGAAAAGAGGCTCAAACATAGCTAATTATGATTACAATTTATAATAGATATCAAATACCTTTATCATCCCACTCAAAACTCAAAATAAAATGATTTTTAGACTTTCACATTTATTTAATATTGAGCACCCTTTTTGTTAAATTTGTATCTTCAATCGCGTGCTTTTAGGTTTATTCATTTCTAAGATTATATAAATATAATTGTCCTAGGTCTAATAAAATTGTTCACCTCAAAAGATAAAAAATATTTAGAATCTGTGGAAGTTCGAAAAAAAATTAAAATACTTCATGAATTTTCGGAAATATTTTAAAGTTTTCAAATATTTTGTACCCCTCCAAAACTTCTGAAATTCCTAAATATTTTTTTAAATAATTCAGATTATTCCTAAAATTGCCGTAAAATCTTCCAAAATCTTGTTTTAAAATTTTTGAAATCTTTTAAATTGTTTTAAAATGTTTTAAATATTTCGTTGAAATTAATTTTTCAAAATAAAAATTCACATACAATTTTTTCAGGAATCTTCAGAAAATATCAATATTATTATCTTGAAACATTTCAAAGATGTTTGAAAAATATTTAATAACTAAAAAAATTACCTTAAAATTTTTCAGATTCTTTTTTGAGAATATGAGAAATCTCGAGAAAAATCTTCTGAAATGTTTTTGAACCTTTTTAAAATATTCTCTCAAATATGATGTTACCAGGTGAAAAATCATTTCAAATTTTCCTAGAAATCAAAGAAAAAATTATTCTTTTGAAATCGTTCAAAATTGCTTCAAATCTGCATAAGATTTTATTCAAAATCTACAGTTTCTTAATTTCTTCGAAGCATTAAAATTTTCTAATTATTTTCAAATTTATTTGGAAACTTGTACACATCTTTTTAAATGATCTTAGTTTTTTCTGAAACTTGTGAAAAATCATTTGAAACTAAAAAAATTGCTTTAAAACTTGCTAGATTTTTTTCGATATTTTTAGAACTCTCTTGGATTTTTTTGAAACTTTCTTAAATTTTCTTCAAAAATTAATTTTTCAGAATAAGAAATCATTCTAAGTTATCCCAGGAGTCTTAGCATTTTTTTTATTCTCTTGAAAACTACTGAAATTCTTCAAAATCTTCTAAATTTTGTGTTTGAAATCTTCAAAAATCTAGATTTTTCGATATTTTTTATTAATATTCTTAAAGTTTAAATTAGTTTATAATCTCTCCAAAATTTCTAAAACTTTGAAACATCTTTTGAAATAATTTCAAAATTATCTAAAATTTTTTAATACTAAAAAAAGCTGTATTAAATTCTTTCACGTTCTTTGAATGAATCTTATTGTCGATATCGGTAATTTTTTGGTTAGCGGTATCGATAAACATATTTCAAGTTTTTTTCTATACCAACAATAAGATATTTTACCAAATTTAAAATGATGTAGGTTTCAATTTAAAAGATTTATGTATGTGTATGTATATGGATAAGACGGATGTGTTCCAAACAAAATTATCTTCTTCCAACATGGTATAAATTTTAATGCTGAATAATTCTATCTTGAAGTATATATGTGGAATGAACAAGTTCCATTATCCTTTTTATCTAATTTTTCTAAAGACCCCAAATTTTTAATTATTCTATAATAAATTACAAGCATAACAGTTTCCATATTATTCATTTTTGAAACGCAACTGAGAATATTTCTTATTTAAATGATGATCCTCACTCACTTCAAAAGAATATGACTTGAAAGCTAATAAATGTGTTTGATAAGATAATCAAATTCCTGTTTTTATCTCCTCAAAAATTTCGTTTCGTCTTTCATTTTATTTCCTGATACGAGGTTGGGATGAAAGGCAAGTAAAAGATCGTTTTGCGCAGCTGTGACTGATTAGCCTCTAGCAGTTCTTCCTAATGAATCCTGGCGAATATTTTTTTAATTATACGTTGGAGTTGCGGGACGGTGAAGTGAAAGAAAATTGTTCCATAAATTTCCTCTCTCTCTCGGGTTGGGATGACCTACTATTTACCAATGTTTTGGTGCTGGATACGCTGAATACTGAATGTGTGAATAGATTGGAGAATGGAAGCGATGTCTGACCGTTTGGTTGAAAACTGGCGTTAATTCGTTCGGGCCGTGTTAGCTCGTCTATGGAGAGTTCCAAATCGTGATTGTTTTTTGTTTGCACTTTCCGGTTTACGCATTCTTCCGTCTACCTCAACTGCAAACATTTCATTTGACACTCCTGCCAAGCCTTTTGATAAAATCCATCATACGCGCTAGCTCTTCATTAAAAATATAGGGGAAACCAGTACGAGGTGAATACTGGATACCAGTACGAACTGAATAATGGAAAAAAATGACTGTGTTTTAAAGCAAATGTTCTGGAGTTTTTTTCTGAGGAGCAATATAAAAAATAAGTTACATAATTGAATGACAATTGGCCTTTTTACTACTCACTTGCTAGTTTAAAATTGAAAAATTAAAGAATGTGTTTTTATGACATGGCGATGAAAATTTCGTCCGCTGACAGATTAACATTTTTTAAGGAATCAAATTGGTTTCACTATCTATCGAAAATATATTTCACGTTTTCTTTAATGAGAATTATCATTGGGTACGAAGTGAATAAATTGTTGACAGGTTAGGCTTGGGTATCAAAGTAATTTTTTTGCTTTTACGTTGCGAGCGCAACAAGTAGGTGCTACCAACCAAACAACTTATAAATGAATAAGCAAGTTCTTTGCTTTCACCGATATATCAAAATAAAATTATTCATAGTATTTTTGGTCTATGATAGTTGGTAGCAATGACTGTCATGTTGTATGTTAAATATGATAGTTTGAAAGTCGTACAACTTTTATGTATGTATACGTCCCAGCTAACACTGTTACTAGTCCGAATAGTCACATAATTGTAACAAGATTCAGAAAACCAGTCACTGGTGACTTCCCTGCTGGTCACCCAGTGACAATATATTTCCCATTCAAAGTAGTAACAAATTACAAGCGAAGCAGGTAACATTATCCCGTCATTTTAATCACATGCTTGTAACAAAGTGATGTTTGGAAACGCAACGTGCAATGACAGCTTAACCTCAAAATATACATCTCGTTTCGGAATTATAATTATGAATACTTTTGCAACAATGTTGGAAAGGGACATAATGACACAATTAAAGAATGTTGAAAGCAATACATTTTTGAAGGATGTTTGGTAATTATTTAAACAATCTTGATTTGCTTAAACAACTTTTTCCCCCTGTAAAGCGTAAAAAATTATTACTTTCTGGAATTAATGACACAATTAAAGCAATTTAAGAGTCATATTTTTTTTCTACAGAATCTTGAGCAATTTTTAAAATAATTTTTATTTTTTTAACAATTTTTGTTTGTTTAAAAATGTTTGTTGATGCTTATTACCCGAAATTCATTTGAAAAATTATTCAGTTTAACGAATATATGATCTGAAAAAATAACTACTCATAACAGACTGCAAAAATGGTTGATATTAATGATTATTAATTGTTTAAATAATGTCAAAGTATCTTAAGCAAAGAAATATTATTCTTAAAATTCGATAATTGTGTCATTAATTGCTGAAAAGAATAGATGTTCTCGATTTGCAGAGAACAAATTTTTTAAACAAATAAAAATTATTTAAAAAATTACTAAAAATTCTGTAGAAAAAAAATATTACTCTTAAATTGCTTTAATTGTGTCAATAATTCCAGAAAGTAATAATTTTTAACGCTTTACAGGGGGAAAAAATTGTTTAGACAAGTCAAAATTGTTTAAATAATTACCAAACATCCTTCAAAAATGTATTGCTTTCAACATTCTTTAATCGTGCCATTATTTTCAGCAAATAATAACTTTTTACAGTTTTAGGAAGAAAAAATTGTTTAAACAAATGAAAATTGTTTAAATAGTTACCAAATAAGTTAAACAAGAACTACTACTCTTGACATTCATCAACTTTGTACGATTTATTCTGAAAGATAATAACTTTTCACGATTTACAGAGGGAACAAAATTGTTTAAACAAATACTAATTGTTTAAACAATTTAAAATTATTTAAAATATAATTTAAAACTCGTCACTTATCGATTAAAAATAATTCATGTTGAAATTTTTTTTTAAAATACCGTCTTTAGCCTGAATTTGATAGAAAACTGCTATTTTGCATTTTTTGGGGCATTTTCCGGGCACAATTAAAGGGGTTCAGGTGTGTCAAAATTAAAAGCTATTGGGTGGAAATTATTCCTTAAATACTCCTCAAGAGGTGACAATACTTTAATTGACAAAAAATGTATAACAAGTACTTCTTTTTTCCATTTTTTTGAAAATCGAGCTTTTCCCATTTAAAAGCCCATGTTAATTACTTAGTTTTCGACAAATATTTAAGAACGTATGTCATGACATGGCGTGCCCAACACCCGTGAGTCTGAGCTCTACGTTTTTAATTATTTCTCGAAAAGTAAGGAAGATCCCATTTTTATATTCAAGGGACTTTTAGAGCACATTGTAAGCTATCCATAAAAAATTTTTTTAATTAAAAATAGATTTTTTTCTAATTTAGTTTCAAACTGTGTTTTTAAAAAATACAACAAGTTTTTGAATCTTTTCGAAAAATATTTCTTTAAAACTGCGTCTGATTGTAAATACTTAAAAAGCTTCATCGTAATAATATTAAAATCATCAACGCTTAATAGAAATTACTAATAATAAATAACATTCTTTAGATGCTTTCACGTGAAATTTCTTAAAAGTTAATTTTATGAAATACAAATCAAGTTTTTTGTAATATTTTGTGGTTTTCTTCACTATTTAGTTATTAAAAAAATTCTCCCCTTAAACCCTACAAAATTAATTAGTCATACAATGCTTGTAGTAATTTTTATGTATAATTTTGATAATTTCATCGTTAATTATAGTTTAAGAAACGTATGCGCTACAAGCAAAAATATAAACAAAATTTTCCAAAATCAAGGTAAAAGCTATTTACGTTTGCACTTTTAAATTGTGCGGGAACTCACAGAGCCAATGAATGCCTATTACTTGCGCATGCGCACGAAGTTTTTCGTCCGGTAAGATCGCTGCCGGCTGTTACCACCATGTTACTAGTCTGACAGGGAACGGTTGCAAACAAGCCTCCCTAGTAAACTACGGCGATTATGCCGTTACCCTGCTAGGAGACTGACATACAAGTAACAATTCCTCTGATAACATGTGATCATTCAGGAACCTTTCAGGATGGTAACAGGTTAGCTGGGGTATGCATACCATTAAGCCATTTCCCTTTCTGGGTATGCGTAACACTACCCGATTCGGGTAGTGTTTCTACGTGAATAGTTTCTTGTAGTAAATAACTACAAGTGTGGGCTCACCACACCCACGCCACGCCAACAGCACGCAGTTAGTAGTATTCCCGAACGGTCTCCCATCCAAGTACTAACCGCGCCCAACACTGCTAACTTCAGTGATCTAACGAGAACTGGGTTTTTAGCGTGGTATGGCCGTTGGCAAGATTATAACATTGAAAAATAATCACTCCTGCAAATGAAAACATGTTTTTGAATAATAGTTTTTGATTATTGTTTCATGAATTTATATACAATATTCTTGAAAACTGATCCCCATTTGTTTAATGACTTCAAAAGTTTTCCCATTTACCTCGTACTCATTTCCCCAATTCATCTGACAGAAGTATTCTGAGTTTTATGTTGATATTTGGCTTTAATAAATTGGAATCCATTTCCGGCGAAATTTGGAAAATTCAAAATGTTTGGAGCTTACCCCTTTTCAAATAAATATTCAGTATTTATAATTTTAATATCTTGATGCATTATATATTCAATCAATTTTAAAAAAAAAGTTTCTCAAAATAGAAAATTTTGATGAATGAACAATATCAGGGTGTCCATACAAATGCTGAAATAAAAATTCTGTCAACTCCAGATTTTTTGTAGGTATCTCAAGATTTTTCCAGGTATAAATTTTCATAGTATGAATTCATTCCAGTAGTTCGTATTTTTATGAACAATCGAATCAGAATATGCATAAAATTTCGCGTGCTTATTATTCATTATGTTTTTTTTTCCAATCCTTGTAATAAATATCTGAATTTGTAAAATAGTGCCTTTCATACGTAAAACTGAATAACTCTTTTTTTCATTTATGAAAGTAACTTTACGAAAGGATAAGTCTTTTCTTGACGGTACAAGTTTCTAGGGATTTAATTAATATTTTTAACTCACAAAGCTTTGATAAATTATATGACAAGATATTCTTGAATTTATTATCACCATCGAACAATTAACTTATAAATACCACTAAAAGCATAATTAATAATTTCTTGAATTTGTTCCTAAAGTCCATGATTTTGAATAATAATTAAAACTAATTTTTTTATCTTCATGTACTTAAAATTCAGTGCACATTTAAGATATTAATATTTCTAATGAAAAATATTTTGTACTTTCAAGGATAATTAATGTGGGTACTATATTAAATAACATTTACAAAACTTCAAATTCTTAACATTTAAAGTAAAAATATTGAATTTTCATCAATATAGCTGAATTTTTAACTGAGTAATTGTGTTTTTAACCGAAGAGAAGCATTTTCAACTTAAATTATGAATCTTTCATTGAAACAGTTCCATTTTTAACAAAAAAATGAAGTTTCAACTAAAAAGATTATTTTTTACCAATCAAGATGAATTTTCAAGAAAATACATAAATTTTGAAACAGATAGTTCAATTTTCAACTCAAAAGGTACAATTTTCAACCAAATACTAGAATTTAAAACTAAGAAGAAACTAAACCAAAAATGAAATAGTTATTGTCAACTTAAAAAGATCAATTTTAAAACAAAAATTGACTCATTCATCTTTTATTAAAGAAAATTGAAACACAACAAAATAGATTAAATTTAAACCAAGAAATGATGAAATATTCAACTAAATTATTTAAATTTTAAGCAAAAAATTCATTTTCAACAAAAAAAAAACGAATTTTCAACAAATTAGTGACATTTTTAACCAAAGAGATGAGTTTTCAAATAGATTTTGAACAAAATAGTTTAACTATCAATCAAGTAGTTGCATTTTCAACCACAACTTTTCAGCATCACTCTAAAGAAAGATAGTTATTATAATAACAATAATAAATAATAATAATGTAATCAAAATAATACTAACTTGTTTAAACAATTATTTTCACAAGCTTAAATTGATTATTACTTTACTCTAATTGAGTCGTGGACAAAAAGTGGGAAATTTCAGAAAAACAAAAAATTTCTACCATTTATCCAGAAGAATATTGTTGTAAATATGAAGAAAGTGTTTAAACAATTCATTTGAACATCTATAATCATCAGTATAAAGTTAGACTTAATCTTTCGGAAAATACAGAAAATCTTTGAATACTAGATGGAGCTGTAAATTAAAAATTTTTTTCAATCGAAACTATTCATAAAAAAGATCTTCTCCTTTCGCTTCGCTGGGATTCGAACGCCAGGCTCAATCTAGTCTGAGAAGACGGTAAATATTTTCTGTATTAGAGGAGATAATTTTGATCGATATTGTAGATTCCCATTTTCACAGTGCGTGAAAAGATTTCTCTTCTGATTGATCGTTACCATCTCTGATGATAATACAGATTCCTAGTAAAAATCGACTTGTATTAAAACATAACACCTTGCAAAATAAAACGTGTTTCAGAAAAAGGATTCTTCTTCCGATCACTCTAGTAGCTTAGTGGTTAGAGCACCTGACCGGCAATCAGTTGACCTGGCAGTTAACGCTTGAAAAAGGAGACCGAAAAATCCTGTTTTTGGGGTGTTTTGCCCTCTAACTATTGATAATAAAATTTCAGGATAAAACTAAGCATATCGTTCATTTGGAAGAGTTTGAGCTTTCAGATTCTTCTTATTAAACAATTCAGCGATTTTTTCAGCAAGCTGCAATCGAAAGAAGTGAGAGGCTTGCATATAATTTTATTTCAAACAAAAAAGATGTATTTATTTTTATATCGATTCCATCCAAATTTTATTTTATTTCATTTTCAT
>CAKNXH010059949.1:108049-158818 GCA_932178445.1 Andricus quercusramuli | reverse complement strand
AAATTTCAAAAATTTTCAACATTTCTTAAAATTTCTTTAATTTTCAAAAATTTTCAAAATTTCTCAAATTTTCAAAAATTTTCAAACATTGTAAAAAATTCTACAATTTTCAAAAATTTTCGAAATTTCAAAATTCTCAAATTTTTAAAAAATTTCAAAAATTTACCCCCCCCCCAACCCCAACCCACCCCCGACACCCCTTTGTACCTCCCCCTTTATCTGTAGGTTTATCATGTACGATAAGTATTTCTTCAATGCTCCAATGATACGCGGACTATAATGGATAGTGGATAGTGGTGGGAGCAGTACAATAATGGCCCCATTATTGTACAGTACAATAATGAGGCCATTATTGTACTGCTCCCACCACTGACCCATAAAGGGCTACTTAAGTTCCTGAAAACAGGCACGTAATACGCCCGAATCATGCCTGCGGCGTATAAAGAATTTTTTACATTCAATAATCCTAGATCGTTGGAAATTCATTTACGGCGACATAAAAAAGTCGGGTAAAATAAAAGTATTCAGACCAACAATTTGTATATGTTTAAAATAGATCTCATAATCAAGAATCTTGTTTCTTTGGAAAAATACCACCATTGATAATCAAACTGTGACACTTATAAGTATAATTATCTATTTTTTCCAAGATTTATCATTTCGTCCTTACTAAAATGAATACGCTTTGCAATTGTTATTACACTTTTTGTATATTTACTAATTTCGGAGAATTTTCCATGTTATTCAAATATTGTATTTTCAAATATCGTACATTCAAAGAAAAAAAAGGGAAAAAGGGGAAGTTTTTCAAAATTAGGGAGGGCAAGAAGAACTTGAGGAAAAGGGCGAGTGACTTTGTGCGGTTTAGTGTTATTCTTTTATACCTGGCAATGCAAAAATTGACCTAAACGACAATGAGGCACCTAAACGACAATGAGGCACCTAAACGACAATGGCAGCATAGAGATAAAAGATTAGAGAAATATGGAGAAGTTAACATAAAATTAAATCGTCTATCTTTCTCTTTCCGTGACGTTCTTCCACACGGCGAATTGCGAAAGAGCAAATTACAAAAAGGCGTAAAGTCGACAGTCGATTTTTTTACTCGTTTCCTCTTCTCTACGGTGGCTGTTCACTGGGAAAGAAACTTTCGACCGGAAAATGCAAAGAGGGTTTGCATGCAGGTGAAAACGGAAAACCGAGTTAAAAAAGATGGACTTGTCACAGCAGAGTTGAAGGCAAATAAAAAAGTTTTTATATTTTTATGACTTTATTTCTAAACACTAAATACTCTGAGGTAAATATTGCTCTTAGCAAAACACGCTTTAATTACTCTGATTAAAAAATGTCAGGTAAACTTGACGATTGTGAATTAATTAGGAAGGTAGAGTAATTAAATCTGGGGCTCATTTTTCAACAAACGCTTCCTCCTCGAATCAGTTTTTAATCAAATTAAATGAGTTTGTTCAGCAGCGAGCTTTGGATTTAATAAATTCCTGTTTTTGCAAGTTTTACTGAGAATTTATATGCTAGAATCTCCAACAGTTTTATAGAACCAATCTTGTTTCCATATTCTTATAGGGTTTCAATGAATTGAATGAGGATGCTTTCTGGGTCGAGAGTCTTTTTCAATATTCTAGAGTTTTCATATTCTCAGTTGGAGAGAAATAGGGTAAAGACATCAATGGTGAGCCATTGAAGGTTAGGATTATATTGAAAGCTGTATATAAAGTGATTATCAAGTTGGACGGAATTGAAATGAATTTACTTGCATTCTTAAGATCATACAGCTTTAAATTCGCAAATTCAATATTTATTGTGAGCACTGCCGAAATTATTAAATGTATACTGAAAAGTAAATGTGCAGAATCATCCGAAGTAAGCCACACAATTTTGAGTATTAACCAAAATTCTTTTATGGCATATTTAACTATATGTGGCAAGAAGCTTCATGTGAAAGACAACTTTATGATTTATATTTTCTTATTAAATACTAGCAAAAGTGCTGATTATATTTTTCTTATTTTGGCTGCCTGATTATCAGATTAAAATATAAGCCTCAATTTGAAGAACTAAAAAATATAATACATAATCATAAATTAAAATAAATATCAAAATAGCTTCATCAGCTTTCATACCACTTAAATTTATTTTTAATCAATTTTAATTTCACTTTAATTGTAATTTCAATCGGATTTAAGTAATATGTAGCTTTGATTCAAATATATGATTTGATTTCAGCGGGAATTAGAAGCAAAGAAATATTGAAATAATTTGGAATTTTTAATCGTAATAAGATGGTCTTAAAAGACATCCTGGAGTTCTGAATCTTACTTGGTGTTTTCCATTATCGAAACTGATATATTTTGCAGATTTTTGCAATGTCAAATTCTCCAGCTTGTAAGTGCATTTTTTTCTTCAATTTTAAAGACTTATAAATAACGATTCCTTAATTTTGAAAACCAAATGTCAAATTTTCAACTTTAAATATACCAAACTGAAGGAATTATGAATGTAAGTCATCAAATTTACAGCACTCTGAATTGTAAAACTTCAAACTCGAATAATTTTCAATTGCAATTTGTCAAAATTAAGAACTCTCTAATTTATAGATAAATAATGGAAAGTTCTACAAGTATGAAAAGTTACTTGAAAACTCTTCAATTTTAGAAATGTGTGAAAAAAATTCTTAAATTGAGATGATATTAAAGATCAAAAGTAATGTTCTTAATTCTAAATCTTTAAAATTGAAGATATTTCGAATGTTCATCATCAAAATAACAAAATTTTTAATTGTAAAACTTAACACTTACTGGCATGGTGGGACACATATTGTCCCTCCTTTTTTCGCATTCTTACAATTTTCAACTATTTTTTGTTAACAACAAATACCGGGTTTTTCATTTGTACTGGATACCTAGAACATATATGAATATATAAAAAATATATTACCTGCAGAAATACCATAAATAGACAGATAAAGTGAGTGATTTTTCCAGGAAAATTGCATTTGCCACTTATCTAATTTTAAAATCAACACGGCAATTTTTTATGTCCCTAATATCCACTAAAGTACTCGTATTTTACAGCTCTTTTTTAATTTTCCGTTACTTTGTTTTTACTATATTGATTCTTACTAAAATAAAGGTCTGTCGCCATTTTCAATTTTCGAAAATTCTTACCTCAGAATCGGATTCAGAGACTCAATGGAATCCCCGAAAAATAAATTAAGAAAAATTTCGGAAGCAAGGAATAATATATACATAAACGGATTAAAACTTGGATAATTTTTAATTGTACATTTTCAAATTTAAAAACTCTCTAATTAAAAATATTTACAATGCAAGGTTCTACAATCTGAAGCGTCGCAATTGAAAACTTTTCAATTTTAAAAATGTATAAATAAAAATTCTTCATCTTGGATGACTGTGAAGATCAAAAGTCAAGTTATCAGTAACAAATTTTCTGAATGGAAGACAATTTAAGTGTGAATCACAAAAATTACAGAAACTTCAATTTTCATTTTCCAAATTTGAAAACTTTTTAAATCTAAAGATTTACATTTCAAAGTTCTATAATTTTGAAGAGTTACAATCAAAAACTCTTTTATGTTAAAGATGTTTAAATAAATATTAATAAATGTTTATTTGTTTGAAAATCAAAAGTCAAGTGCTCAATTCCACTTGCATCATTTTTAATTGTAAATTTTCAAAATTAAAAACTCTTCAATTACAAAAATTGAAAATTCAAAGTTCTTTAATTTAGAAAATTTTGAATTGAAACCTCTTTAAATTTAAAGATGCATAAATAAACATTTTTAAATTCTGATAATTTGGAAGATCAAAAATCAATTTTTCTGTTCTTAATCTTCCAAACTGAAGAAACTTTGAATGTCGATCGTAAAAATTACATAATCTTTAATTTCGAATTTTCAAATTCAAAAACTTTTCAATCCTAAAGATTTGCATTTCAAAGTTCTACAATTTTGAAGAGTCATAATGAAAAACTTGAATTTTGAAGGTTTATAAATAGACATACTTAAATTTCGATGATTTTGAAACTCAAAAGTCAAGTGTTTAATACGAAAGTTTCCAAATTGAAGAAATTGCGAATGTAATATTTCTTTCAAATGAGCAAGATTTTAAAGTGTGAAACTTGAAACTTGCATAATTTTTAATTTGTAAATTTTTTAAATCAAAAACTCCTTAATATTAAAGAATAACAATTCAAAGTTCTACCATTTTTGAGAGTTATAATTGAATAAAAATTTTTACATTTGCATGAGTTTAAAGAGTTGTAATTAAACAAAAATGTTTACATTTGCATGCTTTTGAAAATTAAAAGTCCAGCTTTCAATTGTAAATCTTCCAAATGTAATAAATTTCAAATGGAAAACGCCAAATTTACAGAATTTTTAACTGGAAAACCAAAAACTTGCATAATTTTCAAAATTAAAAACTTTTAAATTGTGAAGATTTGCAATTTTGAATGTTTTTTTTAGAATAGTTCAAATTTGAAGATTTGAATGGAAACTTATTTAAATTTATAGATTCCCAATTGGAGGCGTTTTAATATTTAATGTGTACAATAGAAAAAGATGCAATCTTGGCCAATTTTTTTTTTGAATATTTCCATTTTGAAGATTTACAATTGAAAATCTACAATTGTGATCAGTATATGAATGACAGTGTTGATTTATTTTTTGGAGTCTGTTATAATTTTTTACATAAATAACATGTTTCCGTATCTAAAAAAAGAACTGTTGCGGCAATTATTTTCTTTTTTAAGACACTTCCCCAACACTGCATATAATCCTAAGTGAGGAGAATTTGATATTCAATTTAAAGTAAAGATCTCTTCGACCTCAAAAACTTCATTCGTGAATGAACATTAAGATTATTATTAATTTTCAGACGAGTATTAGAAGGGTGACACACTACTGAAGAATAGTCCACTATTAGTATCATTATCCTGTGTTAAAATGTGAATTTTTTAATTGATAAAGTTGAAAAATATTTTGTGTAGGCTATTGTGGATTTTAATTGAATTGAATTAGCGCAGGCGTGTAACAATTATGATTATTCACATAGGTTGAATGGAGCAGAGAGAACACACCAGTCGAGCCAACACGACGCCGACCGACGTGGATTAATAGTGTGGTGGCTCGTACTTGAATCTAATTGAATTGGATTAACGAGTGAATAGCAATTATGGCAACGTTTCAAACGAAGTGCGACACCAATCTCACTTTCCAACGAATCCTCGCTAATTAGTCAGATCTGTAACTTTCACATCATGTGGGCTTATTATAATCTACCAAAATTAGAGAGAAATGCAAAAGTCAACTCTGTAAACAAATTTGAGGTAATTTCGTGCTTCTCTTTCCTTATAATCTGTTTAATTACAAGGTAAACTGTTGAATGAATGATGAATTTCAAATATCTATTTAAATTAATCCTATTTCATTAGCCGCCTCGTCGCATTCTGTTTTATTTCCTCCGCGTCTTGAAATCGTTTTCTTCTAGATGACCCTTCAATTTGGAAGTCATTCAGAAATCACAGGAAGCCATATCAAGACTGTATGGGGTTTTATAAAGTTGTGTACATTCGTGTTTCACCAGAAATTGCTGAATAAACTGCGATGAATGAGCAGGTAAGTTGTCATGGTGAAGGATCCAGTCATCATTTCTTGGACTCATCCACAAGACTTAGCTCAAAATGTCCATAGTTTTTCGAATCCCGAGGTCTTCCTCCATCTCTTTCACTGTGAAACGACGATTTCCATTAATTAACACTCGCACTCGCTCCAAATTTTGAGCTCTTTTGGTCGTTTCAGGCCATCAGAGCTTAAACCACTCTTTAATTTGAGTATCACTCATAGACTCAAAGCCGTATACTTTATAAATATAATTTCTGAACATGAATAGTGGAGTTTTTGGCAAAATTTAATGCACACACTTTGTTGCGTGCATGCCGTCATCCTGAGATGCGACGCGTACGTGGTTACACGTTTAAGCGACTGCGTACGCTAGTCGACTAAAGATTCGCAAGTCCATGTCATTTAGTAGGGGGCCAAGCCGAAATCTCCCATGAATGGTAAATACCTGTTTTTTAACAATAGCATAACTATTTGTCTGATTCTGATTATTTTAATCTGAGTGGGGTCAAGACCCCTCCCTCCCCCCAACATTTTGTGAGGTTCACGGGGAGAGAAATTCCGTGTTTTTTTTTCCCTTCAAATTGGGCAATATTAAGACGTGTTCCGGGCTTTCGGAATCAGCATGGGATTTTGAATGAGAAAGGCTGAGTTTTCGGAAAAATGGGAAAAGCAGATACTTGTTAATAATTTTTTGGAAATTGAATTTCAGTCACTACTTGAGAAATGTTCATGTGAAATTCCTGATAAAGACGAGATTTTTTGTAATTATCTTAACATTAATTTTCTATATCTGTATGTAATTTTGAAAGCATTTTTGAAGTAAATTCAAATTGGTTTTTATTATTATTATTGAAAACATTTTATTTGTCGCTGTAAATCATGATAAGTGAGTTTTTATTGGGTTCAATGACACAGTAAGTGAATATTGTGGACGCAATTTTTTATTTAAGTCATTTTTCAATTTTGAGACCAATTTATATTTGATCCAATTTTTATTTTTATTCCAAATCCTACAAAGATCGCATTTTCTTCAACTGGCTACAAACTTAATGAATGATGGGATTATTATATTTATTATTGTTTGATTACACAATTTTTTTATGTTATGAATACATAAATTAACTGCCTCATTAACCCCACAAAAAAGGAACTATTTATAATGTAATACAGAGTTATTACATGTTTTAAATTCGAGTGCTATATAATCGGAAAAATGTAAATAATTAAGCTTTTCATGAAAAAAAATTGATGGTGGGTATTAACACCCCTAAAGTTGAAATTGATAATTCAAATTCATCCCTAAAATTGTTTTATAATTATGATACTTTCAGAGAATATTACTTATTTTAATGACAATAATTTCTATTCTTGGACAAAAATGAAGGAATACTTGACCTACAATTAAAAAATAATGTTCTCAATAAATTAAAAAAATCGATAAATTATTGTGAAAGAGGAATCTGTGGTTTTTATTTTTGAAAGATTTTTCAAATATTTTACATACGATATTTTTTAGTTTTAAAATATTTATGAATTTTAGAAGTAACGAAGAAAATAAAAATATTTTAAAACAAGAGAAGTTTTGCGAAAACTTATAAAATATTTTTTAATTCCTTACAAACTTCCACAAGACGCAAATATCTTTCATACGGACCTGAAATTTTTCCTACAATTTTACAAAATCCTATAAAATAAATTTCATTTTTCAATTTTCTAGATACTATTTGGACATATCGGAAATCTTCAGAAAGTCTTTTTGAATTTTCTTAACAACCCTGAGAAAAATGTATTTATATAACCCCAAATAAAAACAATACCTTCTCATTATGATGATAATGTAATAAAGCAATACACGTAAACAATAAATATAATCATTCGAAACTTTGTTATTTCATAAGAAAAATTATATTTCCTACAAATTTTAATTTAGTTAAAGTTTGGTCTATTATCTCTGAACTGAAAGACATTTTTTTTTAAATTCAACAATTTTGTAGAGAGTACGTTTTAGTTCAATTCATTTGTTGATAGGAAAAAATAATTCCCGATTCTAAATAGAATTCCTGGCGTTTACCCAGATAAATAAAATTAGCTACTTTTTTCTGTTTCCCAGGTCAGCAGAAGGAATAAATAGAGACATCAATTTTAAGTTCGACCTTCAAAATTGTAAAATTGATAATTGGTTTAGAATTTAATGATATCACACTTCATTTAAAAATCAACAGTTCTTTTATTTCAATCGGAAAAATATTTTTTTAAATAAAAAATTTCAAATTGTACATTTTTAAAAATAATTTACAAAATCCATGCATTTCAATTTAATTGCCAACTATAAATCTTCAATTAAAAATTTTTGAATTTCGAAGAATTCATTTTCATAAAATATTGATAATTTATAATTTATTAAATCATGCATTTTTCAACCCTCGGAGCACACACTGATTTTTTCGATTATAGAGCACTTTTCCGCGGTCTACCATTTTAAAACCACTGATCCGATCAACTCGAAAAAAATTCTCAGATACTCTGCAAACATTGTAGAATCAATTTGTGTAGTTTAAAAAAGCTTGTTGGAATTATTCATACATCGAAAAAAATCATTTGAAAAAATACATTTTTCAAACAAAAAAGCATAAAGCTTTTACAGACGGCACAGTATAAATCCAATTAATGTCTCAATATTAAAAAATAACAAATAAAATAATTTAGGTTCAGAACTAGTTCCAAAAGAAATAAAATGTCGAATATTATTTATCTCTAAAATGTTACAAATAACTTGCATGAAATGTTT
Source organism: Andricus quercusramuli (assembly GCA_932178445.1). Lineage (NCBI taxonomy): Eukaryota > Metazoa > Arthropoda > Insecta > Hymenoptera > Cynipidae > Andricus > Andricus quercusramuli. Next base: position 150,371 of record CAKNXH010059949.1, on the reverse strand, counting down.
AACATTTGCTTTGGAATAAATAATGAAATTTGATTGTTCTTAACCTTTAAGTATGGTCGCGCGGTCTCACAGACCGCACCGCGTTTCTGTTATGTGGAATCATCCTCCCCCTACACGGTGGCCTTTGAAAAAGTTAAATGCTATTTTCAGGTATCCCAAAGTTATGAATAGGAGATTGTTTTGAATGCTTCTAGGGAACAATTTTTGACGAAATTAAAATATTTCCCTGAGCGGATTTTTTTTTGCCTGGAAAAACCTATTTGAAATACTAAAAAGCAGTACAATAGTATTTTCAAGTTAATAAGACCATCCCAGGCGAAAAAATTATGTATAGTTTATACATAGTGTGAAGTTTTGTATATAATATTCATTTATTTTATACATTTTTTATATGAAACGATTGAATATTATATATAATACTTCACATTATATATAAACTATATATAATTCTTCCGCCTGGGATATAATTACGTTTATATAAAGGAGTTATATGTGAATTAGAATTACTAACGAAAATTCAATCAACAAATAAACAAAAGAAACGATTTTTTGAAATTTGTATAAATATATTTATGAATATTTCATTGCTCTTATGCCAAGGCATAAGAGTAACTCCGGAAGTTCACGCAGTATTCTTTCACATCGAAGATTTTTGTAAACAATATAATAAAGGCTTAGGATTTTACTTGGAACAAGCCGCATAATCTTCTTATGCAGACTTTAAAAAAATATGAAAAAAATATAAAGTGAAAAAGTCAAATTCTAACTACGCAGAACGTTTACTTAAAGCTGTACGTGAGTATAACAGTAGGCACGTTTAATTATAATACAATTATTATATAGCTATTATATATTATTGTACATTGTATATTACACATTATGTATTCTACAATAACATAAAAATATTATGTATATTATACTTACTATAGTTTTTATAAGAAATTAATATTGACACTTGAACATTATGTTCACGAATTTTTTGCTGAAATATTCATAAATATATTGATATAAATTTCAAAAAATCGTTTCTTTTGTTTATTTGTTGATTAAATTCTCGTCATTTATTCTAATTTACATATAAGTCCTTTATATAAACGTAATTATATGATCTTATTAACTTGAAAATAGTATTTTACTGCTTTTTAGTATTTCAAATAGGTTTTTCGAGGCAAAAAAAAAAAATCCTATCAGGGAAATATTTTAATTTCATCAAAAATGGTTCCCCAGAAGCATTCAAAACAATCTCCTATTCATAACTTTGGGGTACCTGAAAATAGCATTTAACTTTTTTAATGGCCACCGTGTCTAGCCTTCTTCGAGACTGCAGTTGTTATTAGTAGCTTTGGTTTTAGCTGTCCTCTCGCCGAGTTATGATGGAAAAATTGTGGTCCTGCGTGTAATTGGTGAGTAATATCAATTGAGAGCTCACAGGCGGTCCACGAGAGCGCACGTCCACGGTAGCATCACAACTTTATATTTCTGTTTTAATTTGTTTCAGGGTATTTTAAAAGCAAGATGTCACACACAAAATTGAGCTTGATGCGGGTACCCCAGAGTACGGAACGCGGCCGTCCGAGAAAAATGTTACATCCTGATTGTCCCTCATTTGAGTAAAAAGTGACAATTAGTATGGACTTATGGACATATGGAGGTGCAGTTCCCGAGACCAAACGTGTGGATCCCTTCTCTGCTGGTGCAGAAGATTATCAATAATAAAAGTTGATGAAATTTAATTATTTCTCATTCCAATGTCCCTTCACATACTTCTACAAGTAAGATGACATAAACTTCTTTACTTACTTAATTATATATAAATATATATAGTGGTCTACGTTTCCTTACGTTCATGTTAGTGCCAGAATGAAATTACGTCCATACTTAAAGTTTTAGATACTGAAATTCAAGAATTCTGAATCAGACTAAAATCAAATTCAAAATCTCATTCAACGTCCAATAATCAAGTCAATATATAGAATTCCTGAAAATAAAACAAGAATCCAACGATAAAGTTTGGACAACCACCGCAAAATTCTCCTATTGCAATTCCTAAAAAACAAAATAAAAAATTTGTTTCTTTGGACAAAAATAAAAAAGAGGAAAGAAAAATGAGAAGGCAACCAATCAAATCCCCTCCTTCTCTTTTTTATTTCTTTCGCCTTTTTTATTTTTATTATTATCAAATCACAATAAAAAAGCATGCAAAGTATTTACCTAACTAATACATAAATAAATACTTTGTTTGTAATAATTTGTACTTTTTTAAGTAAATACTTTGCATGCTTCCTTCTTGTGATTTGATAATAATAAAAATAAAAAAGACGAAAGAAATAAAAAAGAGAAGGAAGGGGATTTGGTTGGTTGCCTTCTCATTTTTCTTTCCTCTTTTTTATTTTTGTCCAAAGAAACGAATTTTTATTTTGTTTTTTAGGAATTGCAATAGGACCATTTTGTGGTGGTTGTCCAAATTTCATTGTTGAATTCTTGTTTTATTTCCAGGAATTCTATATATTGTTTTAGATATACTTCACAGCTTCACGATGCGTGATTTAAATTCAATGAATTTATGTTTCACAAAACGCCGTGGTTAACTATACCAAAATTTCCGTATTAATAGCCGTATTTTTTCGGAGAGAATAGGGTTAATTATAAAATATGTTTAATAACTCTAAACTAATCATGTAATTACTTTTCCGTAATGTTTTCAGTGTTCATAAACTTCCTCCTTGTATTATCATCTAAACCTTAAGCGCCAAACCCATTCCATTTTGGAGGAATTAAATTAACATAAACTTGCTCTTTAAACTGTACGGTGTAAAGTAAAAGTTTCAGATAAAAGTTCCATGACTAAGGACTAACTAAAGCAGTTTGAAGCCCTAAATTCGTAAAGCACGCTAATGGACTCAGTTTTAGTATCAAGACGAGATCGTCTTTTGTTGGCTACCCCTTTAAAACTTTTATATGCCTATATATAAAACAAAGTTAGGTTTTACCTAATGGAATCATATTTTTCTTGAAAAGTATTTCAAGCTTTAATTTTGGGAAAAAAGTGTGAAAGATGTAGATTTTAAATGGAAAAAGCTTGGTTTTCCAAAAAATAGAAAAAATAAGTACTTGTCATAAAATTTTTGTAAATTAAAGTTTGGCAACCTCTTAAGAAATTTGGAAGGAATATTTTTAACATAATAACTTTTAAAGTTTACGCCATTAACCGTATTGTGCCCGTAAAATGCCCCAAAAATGGTAAATACATATCAGATTTATGTAAAATTCACGCTCAAGACGGTATTTTTTTATTTTTTTTGTAAATCAATTATTTATATTTGATAATCACAAATTTTGAAGCATTCTTGAATTGTTTTTCAATTTTTTAAACTAATATTTTTTCAAACAATTTTTCCTCGCCTGTAAATCGTGAAAAGTTATTACTTGTCGGAATAAATGGGATGCAGTTGATGAATTTCATGAATAACATTTTTTTTATCATTTGTTTATTCATTATTATTTATTCATCAATGATTATTATGATAATAATTATTATTATCATTGAAACAATTTCAAATTGTTCAACAAATTTTGACCCTGTTAATCGAAAAAAAAATTTCGAGTTAATAACACAATTGACGAATGTTTAAAGTTCTATTTTTTCGGGATATTTGGCAAATTTTTCAGAACTTTCATTTGTTTGAACAATTTTTTTTATCCGGTGAATCGTAAAACATATTTCATTTTCTGAAATTAATGTCACGGGTAATGAATGTTAAGAGTGATATTGTTGTAAAAGTCTGTTTTCAATGTATTGCAACAATTAACATCACCTTCCTCTTTTCATAAGAAAGAAGGAGAAAATACTAGTCTACAAAAATTAGAAATATTGAAATAATTAGGGTATATGTTCTGAAATAAAATAATACTGAATAATAAGCGAAATGGTGTAAGAGATTTAAAAAAAAAAACAAGAATTTTCACCACCTTTCCTATGAGAAGGGGCAATTAAATGCTTATTAATTGTTTGAATAATTGCCAAACTGTCTTCAAAATAAATATAATAATTACAGCGTTGAAATATAAACGAACCCAAATTTCACTTAAAAATGAAAAAAATTAGTCGCCGAAAATTTTGATATTATATATTTTTTATACTCTGAAGTATTTTTGATTTTAGTTACATCAAGAATATTTGCTTTGTTCGAAAATTAAAATTTTTCAAATGGTTAATCAACTATTCAAAATTCAGCCATTTCAATTTTAAATGCAAAACTGAAACTTATGAAAAGGAAAAATTTCTAATTTAGCTTTCACCATGAAAATTCAGAGCTCTTAAATGGTAAATATTCTGAATTGAAGAAATTATTTAATGACTAAAGTTTCAATTTCGGTTGTTTAAATTCTTATCTGTTTTGATTCTAAGGACATGTAAACAATTACATCTTATTATATTCAGCGGCTTTATAATTATCAAAATGAATAAATTGTGCTGAAATTTTGAGAAATGGTTTACAATATATAAAGGCAGATCTCTCTGACCCACTTGATTTTTTATTTTATTTAAATAGCACAATTTTATTAATTTTTAATTTAAAATGTAACTGAAAACAGTGCTTTAGAGTCGCATGAACTAGAATAGCATGAATAAAATTGCATTGTTTAAACAAAATAACTTCAAACCACGTCCCGAAATTTTAGCATAATATATTCATTTTTCTGATTACAAAGCAATCGGATATAATAATATAACGTAATTGGTCACGTGACAAACTTCCATATGTCCTTAAACAAAACAATTTTTTATTCACAAAATTTCTAATAGTTTCATTTTTAATATTTCCTTCAGAATTATTGTTCATTCTTGAAATTTTGCAATAAAATATTTTTCAATTCGACGTTTCTCTTCATTCCGAAATCCGTCCATCCCCTTTTTCAACTCCCCGATTTTTTCGGGACGACTAGAAGCAGCCTTTTCAATTTTTAATGATTTTTCAAAATCTTTAACTGAAAATCGGACAATTTTTTCATTTAAAATTAAACTTGAAAAAAGAATACATAACAAGATTGCTATATATGATTCCAATGCTTGAAATTATACAATTTCAAGCTTTTCAAATTAATTTTTTCTAAAGTTGAGTTTGAAATATTTAGTGCTTTGAAACATTTTTAAGTAAACAATATTTCAATTTCAATTACCTGGTTATTAAATATTCTCATTTTTAAGGCTGAAATTTGAAAAATTATTTTCTGAATTTCTCATTGTTTCGAATTTGTCCTGCAAGAATTTAATTCTAAATTGTTCAATTACAAAGAGTTGGACAAGAAAAAATATAATTTTAATTTGAAATCATAGATATTTTGAAGCTGGTCAATACATTATCAAATAGTATCATATCATATAGTATCAAGTGAAATTCAATAAGGTGATTAAATAGCGTTTTTTACTAAAAAATGTGATTTCTTCCGACAAGAAAATCATTATTATTTTCAAAGTCTCATAATGAAGAATTTTAAATGTTGTGAGTCTTCAAAGTTCAATAATTCTACAAAATTTAAAATTTATATGTTTTCTAATTGGGAACTTTCAAAATTAATAATTCAAACCTGAAGCGTTGAAAAGTAAAAAATTCCAAGCTTCGATTAAAAATCAAAGGATTCTTAAATTAGTATCTTGAAATTAGGTCGCTAAAACTAATTAATTTTCAAATTGTGCGTGATGATTTCGAAATTTCAATGCTTTTAATCTGAAGCGCAAAATTAATAACTTGATAATCAATGACGGAAAAAGTTGCCAGACAAAGAACACGCGAAAAGCAAATGGAAACATAGGAGCTCACTGTAGACAGAATGAATGAATATTAAATTATTGCATATAATTATGGATTTCATATGTACACAAATTCGATTTGGTAGCTCTCAGGATTAATTACGTTCATATAACTGAGTTGTTGGGCAAATGTTTTGCTTGTAATTAAAGTCAAAATTTACAGGAGTATTGAATATTTGGAAAGGTTTCTGTTTAAAAACGTTCCGAGTTTTCAGTGATTACAATGTGGAAGTTTAAAAAAATTGAAGCTCTTTTAATTTAAAAGCACCAGCTTTGCACTGATTAAAAATGTTGTCCCACTTTGAAGTATTCAGAGATACAGCATTTTTAATTCAAAGTTTAAAGTAATAAACTATGTATTAAAAGATTTATTCAAATTCATAAATCTTATATCACTGAATTGAAAAACTAAGGGGAAAAAGTTGTTAACTAGAATAGAATAAATAAAAATTTGTACTCATGTGTAAAGCTAAAAGAACGATCAAATTCAAAAATTGAAATGTATAGCAAACTATAAATGAAAATTTCCGTGGAAATTTCGTTTTCAGCCTAAATCTTCTGAATTTCCAAGCGAGGAACATGAAAATTTTACAATTACAAAGCAGAAGCCACCGAAATTGAACACTTTATTTCGAGGCCCTCAGAAAATATTTCTTCTATTACAAATTTAAAACCAAAAATTTAATTTACCTTGCGCTATGCGCTCGGTCTTCGTATCTCACACACATTTATACACAGACCTTTTAAAATTAAAGGTCAAAGAATCGACAATTGTAACTTGGGAATTGTGAATTCTCTCTTGTTAAAGCTCCTTCGGCCTTAACGAACACGTTCTCATCACGTATCTTGTGCTTCGCACTCGATTTTTTCCAAAATCTGAACGTTTCTACATTAGGTTCAACACTTTATTATCAAATGTATATTACATTTATTTATGTACCTCGGCCTGGAATGGCTTATTCAGATATTGCAAAATGAAGCACAAGTTTTATTTATCATGAATATTTTAATATTTGTTTCTTATTTTGCATTAAATTTTTATCCAGCTACCCTGAAAAATGTATCATTTCATTAAATATATATTATTACAATTCATAATATGCATTGGTATTGAAAGATACGTATTTTCGTTGTCTGGTTTTTATGATTAAGAAAAAAAAGTGCGTATACTATGAGAAAAAAAATGTTTCATTGAGCATTTTATTGCAACTTGTGTCGTTTTTCCATAAATTTAATTTGTTCATTTTCAATGTTATTTTTCACAATTCAAACTAAAAATATGCATCCTAGTGTTAAGTGGTTTTGAGAACATTTGTAGACATAATTTAGGCGACAAATTTTGTCTCATAAAATTTTATCGTATAGCTTGTGTCCGTTTTTCAAGAAGTCAATGTTTTTAAAATATATATTCATAACGAGAGTTGAGAACAAATTTGTAAACCTTTTTTGGTTGGACAACTATTATCTATTCATTTTTTTCGTCTCTTATGTCCTTTTTCCAAAAGTTTAATTTTTTTATTTTTAATCTTATTTTTTATGATTAAAAGAAAATTCACTTGTTCTATCTCAGAATTATCAATAACAAATTTTCAGATACTTTTTGGGTGAACAACTTTTGTTCATTAATTTTTTTTCGTACCTTGTTTGTTTACAAAAAAATTTAATTTTCTATATTTTTAAAGTCCAATCATAAAGTGATTCTCTCACAAATTTGTAGTTTTTTTTAAAGCACAATTTTTGGTGATTCATCTTTTTTCGTATCTTGTATAGTTTGACAGCAAAATGAAATCTTTGAGTCATACGGATAAATTGTTTGTCTTTACAAGTACTACTAATAATCGGAAATATAATTTTTAAACTTGAAGAAAAAGTGGTCTCAACAATTTTGAAAATTCGCTCACTTTTTGAATTTGTATCCAAAATGGCTCACTAACGAACGGGACCTTCATTTTAGGACGCTTGAAGAGTATACCGAAGCATATTCCAGTATATCAATTCCTTCGAAATTTATCGTGATAACAAACTAAAAATCTACATACACACAGTCACACAGAAATACAGGCATTTCGCAAAAATCTGTTTTCTGTGTTAAGAGGGTCCCAAAACGTGGACTTTTGACAAAAACGGGAGGGGGTTCAAGTTTCACACAAATCTAATTCCTTGTCTGATGATAATGTAAAAACATACAAGCTTGATCGATTCAAATTTAAAATAATGGACTGATTCCTGAATTTGAAACGCTGCGTATTAATTTAAATTTCTCCAATTTATAAAGTTTCATTGAAATTATTTTTCAAACGTTTCCAATTTTTCAATTTTTTTTTTTCAATTGACAAATCTCTTGAATTTTCAAATTTCATAATTAAAGCTTTGAAAATTTTAAATTTAGAATTTTTCTATTACATTTTCAGCAGAGAAGATATTATATTTGCATAAAATTTTACCCCCCCCCTCCAGTTTTTGTCAAATATCCACGTTTTGAGCCCCCCTGAATACGAAAACAGGTCAAGTGTCCGAAAATGAAGGTCAGGTTTGTTAGCCAGCCATTTTGGATACAAATTCAAAAAGAGATACCACTTTTCTCAAGATTTAAAAATTCTATGTACGGATGTTCGTAGTACTAAAAAAGGCGAACCATTTGTCCTCATGACTTTTTTTGATGAAACAAAAACTACTGGATTATTGCATATAAGGATTTACAAAGTGTTGAACATAATGTAGAAAAGTTCACGTTTTTGACAAAAGCGAGTGCGAAGCACGAGATACGTGATGAGAATGTGTTTGTTAAAGTCAAAGGAGCTTTAACAAAAGAGAATTCACAATCAACAAATAACAGTTGTCGGTGCTTTGACCTTTAATTTTACAAGGCTTGCTCTCAAATGTGGGGAAAATACAAAGACGGAGCGCGTACTGCGAGGTAAATACATTATCGAGCGCGAAGCGCGAGAACCAACAGCGCGCACCCTAGGGGCGTTCAAATTTGCGATCGAAGCGAACCGCGCGTGATATATTATATATTTATTATTTACTTCATTATATTTTATTTATATTGAATACAGATATTTTTCAAATGATATCATTTGCAGGTATAAAATGGAAGCTTTTATCACTTCACAAGTGAACAATTTTGAGTTAAATGCCGTTAAACTGCACAAATTGTAATTTTAAACTTTTATAATTGAACAGTTCAAATGTTTCTGTCCTGGCATACATCTCTAGCTTCCTTCACGTCCATACATTTTTTTATGAAAGCTCTCGTGTTTCAATGGCTTCTTATATCTTTTCGGATTAAGGTCTCATCACACATTCTAGCCATTCATTCCACGGTCTGCCTCTGGACATACTGCCATTTACTTTACCTTTATACACTTGTTTCGTTAGACGTTCTTCTTTCATTCTTTCGCAACATGTCCGAACCATTTTAACTGATTTCTTTCCCATGTGTCAACTATTGAATCTCTTGCACCACATTCCTTGAGGATTACTTCATTTCTCATTTTGTCCATCAGTGTTTTCCCGCAAATTGTACGCAGAGGTTTCATGCCAATCGCGTTAATTTTACTCTCATCCTTTTCTTGACGGGTCCATATCACGCTACCGTACAGCAAAGTCGGTACGAATATAGAATTATATATTCCTATTTTAGCTTTTTTTGATATATTTTTACTTCTGAGAATGGACCCTGCTCTACCAATAACCTTCTGACCCTCGCTTATGCATCTATCTAACTCCCCATCTATCTTCCTGTCACTAGTGAATAGCCTGCCTACATATATGTACTAATCAGCTTGTTCTAATCTCTCATCATTTAGAACAATGTTGCACATTGTTTTCTCACCTTTTCCTTCAAATACTATGATTTTTGTTTTATTTACGTTAATTTTAAGGCCCATGTTCTTCATGTTTGTTTTTAGTTTGCTCAACAATCTTTGCAAGTCTTCGATTGATTCTGTTATAACAACCTTGTCATCTGCGAAAGCTGACCCGAGTACCCTCACTGTCGGATGAATTCTTAAATTTGGTAATAAGATAAACTGTCCAGAATTATGTTATTCTGGAATTTTATATTGACAACAATTTTATCATATAGAGAATTTCCTCTGTTAAATACTTTCTTTTCGGGAATTTTCCAGTTTCGGGAATTTCGTTTCTCGCGTTTTTTAGTCTTTCCTGAACACTCGTCTCTTTTGGTAAAAATTTCATCCTTTTGGTTAAAAACGGAACTGTTTGGTTGAAAATTTGTCCATTTTTGTCAAAAATTTGGATACTTGCTTGACTTTTATTTGTTTGTTGAAAATTAAGTTTTTTATTCAAAAATTTAACTATTCCATATTTCGTTGAAAATGTATCTTTTTAACTGAAAATTGAAACATTTATTTGAAAATTCATTAATTTTGTTGAAATTTTTTTCTGGGTTGGAAATTAATATTTTTTAACTAAAAATGTAACTATTCCGTTTTCGTTTGAAAATTCTTCTCTACAGTTGAAATTCATTTTTTATTCGAAATACAACTTGCTTGTTGAGGATTAAATTATTTTGTTGATAATTCGTCTTCTTTTGTAAAATTCAACTGTTTCTAATTTGATATACAAATATTTTTTGGTTGAAATATCAACTATTATATTTTTCGTTGAAAATACATCTCTCCAGTTGAAAATGGAACGATTTTAACTACTTTAACTTTTCAGTTTTGAACGCGCAATTTGTAAATTGTTTAACTTTAAACCGTTTTTTCAATTTAAAAATAATTAATCAATTTATATTTACAGCTGATCACCAAAAAACTATTTTTATCAGGAAACTTCAAATTTCAAATGCATTTAATTTTTAATTGTTTAATTCTTCTTTTAAGTTTACAAATTGACTTTACAGGACAAAAATTTGAAATTGAACTTATTGGAAATTGCATTATATCACGTGATATGAAATTTGTGACATTAAAAGTGATTGGATAGATTTTTCGTGGCAATATTCTAAGTCACATAACTTTTTAAACTATTTTTGTTCTTTATTATTGAATTTTTTCAAATTCCATTAATTATTTTATTACATTATATATTTAAAAACTTACAAGGGTAAATACGAGAAAACAAATCAAATTCAATTGAAATTAATAGATTGTTTTCTTACAATTTTTTTAAATTATCGTTCAGAAAATAAGTTCCCTGTAACCTCTCGGTTTTGTCACAGTTCACAAAAATTTCCGGTCTTTTCCCGTTTTCCTGGCCAAGAAGGCCACCGTGTTCCCAATTCTATCACAAAATCGTATTTCCCTTCAGAAAATCTTCGAAGAACAGAGGTTTTTCTGACAAATTCGATTTCAAAAAAGCACCTAACGCCTGACACTGATTGATGAAACTCTGGTGCATGTCTTGCACTCAGAAACTCACACACATCATTTCGTGAGCTTTCCGGACTCCAAAGTGACTCTGGTAGTTTCAGCATCAGCTTATTGTTCTTTAGTACTCCAATGCACTCAACCTCTCGTTGAAATCGCTAGCAAATAGCGGATGTGCAACCACTCTCCTCACAATAAAAATCAAAAGCAAACCCCCTAAAAATAAAAATGAAGAAATAAAAAATATATAAGTCAGTCGCACCTGCCTTACACTTGGATCCTCATAATGGACCTGTAGTTCTCCAATTGCGGTTCTGAAATGCGAACAATGAATCCAATCCTCGAAAACTTCCCTTAACGACTTGACGATGTTGTCACGCGCTTCGGATTTCCATGACAAAGGAAAATTCTGATTCACTGAAGTGCACTCTGCGAATCAGAAGCAGGATTTTCACCCTGCACATTCACACATCTAAAATTCTCCATGCTGATCTCAAATCAGATTTTTTATATTGAGCCTCTTATTTTGTATTTGAACCTTTTCACAACCACTATAACAAAAATAGAGAAAGTGGCACGAGGTCTTGAGAGGGTTACACTTTTTTTTTCAAAGCACCTCCTTGAAACACTGCCTGACTGACACAGAATAGAAGCGATGGTTTCAAATACAATGCACACAAAACGCGGCTAAAAGATCGCAAGAAAGCTGTGCTGCCGACGACTCGCAGCCCCGATAGCTCTCTGCGAGCTCGGAGAGTTCAGCGTGGCTGGCTGACGATCACTGCCGGTTGGGTCGAAGCTTGCGCAAGCTCTCTGCTACTTTCTCACTCACTCGCTTCCTGTTCCTCTCTCGATGTCTCTCTCCAGATCCTTCTCCCTCATTTTAAACAAGAACTCTTGGTATATAGACGCACGCCACGAAACTCTGTAGGCAAGGTGTTTGTTTATTAAATGCACCTCCACTACAACGAGTCCTGGAGCTTTCTCCTATTCCTTCCTTTCCTATTGTTTCACATCCAATATCACCTATTTATATGCCCTGTTTTGCAAGAACACCGTTTAATCAAAAAAATGGGAAAACGAGTTTTTTATATCAATGCGCTCCTGAAAAATACATTTAATTAATTATTCTTCTTTATTCATAAAGTGTCCCCTAAAGATGTACATGACCTTCGCTTCTTACAATATTACCACCTACATATTTTATATTATCTGATCCTTACTATTTACAAATATTTACAACTATTTACGTGGATTCTTATATTCAGATCCTTACTTCTATTTTAACGATAGTGCAATTTTGGACGTACTGGTGAACGAGTAAGCGACTGATCAAAAGCGAGATAGGGAGCGAGAGCGCATTCGCATCTTAATCTACTTAACTATTACACAGCCATTACTTACAGATCTTCACGCTTCTAATCTAAGCGATTTACTTGTTTTTTTCCTTAACTTTCATTTCTCTTCTACCTCAATTTTGCCAATATTTTCACATCCATTCTTTCATTCTTTCTCATTCACTTCTCTAGACCCCTCCAACTCCTTCATCTACTTCTCACCCATACCATCCTTCCCCGGAATCTGTAGCAGATTCTCTTGCCAGTTTCCTTTATTTTTCATACCTCTCTTACATCCTTCCTATACATGCTCTCATGTTTCCTCCTTCCATTCGCATATTCTGCACTTCCTGTTCTCTTCCTTTTTCCAATGCACTCCTTCCCTTACCTCGTTTCCCAATCTAAATCTTGCTATTCTGTTCCATATTTTTACTTCCCATTTCTTTTCTAAATACTTTGGTAGTCCATTCTTTTCATCGTCTTATATCATCTGTTATATTTTACTTTCTCAATCAACCCCTATTTTCCTGTTAATCATCTTTCCCTATCCCTTCTCTCCAATCCTTCATAGCTTACTTATACTTATACCATACTTATATATCTCTAGCATTGTAGAAGAGGCATATGGCGGAAAGAGGAAGCAGGGAAGGTAAGGTAGAAGTAGGATCCACCCTAAAAAGTCCAAAAATATTCAGAACACAACCGGGAAGCGATAAGAATGGAGTGGGGTAGAAAGATTAGGGGAAAGAAGAAGACAAAGCGGAGCACAGAAGGCCGATACGAGTTGAAAGTTCAACGTTAGATGAAATGCGCAAAATGATAGTAGATATAATTGAGATTAACGAAAAAAAGCAGTAGGAATGAGGAGAAGAAATCAAATAAGAAATTAGGAAAGAAATAGCCGAGCTAAGAACAGAGATGAGCAATCGGAATTTGGAAAAAGGGATGCAGACTTTCAAACCCGGACAAGAAAAGCAGAAAGAGCCTGAAAGGTAGCAAAGTTAGAAAGTAGGATAGTAGAGATAGAAACCTCAAACCAGGAGTTTAGTGGTGAGGACAGTGGGAATGAGGAGAGGGAAAGGCTAAGGAAAATAGGGACAAGAATAAAAAGGAAAGATAGAGAGGAAGGAGTGGAAGATATTCTACAGGGATAGATGCTAAGGTAAAGATAGAGGAATTGCAAAGATAAGACGGAACATAAGAGGGAAGTGACGAAAAAGAAGAGGGCATTATATGGAAGCTCGGTGAGAATAGAGGATGATTTGACATAGGTAAAAACGAATATGCAGTATAAGTTGAGGAAAATAGCCGACAAGGAAATATGTAAGGGAAGAAGAACGTGCGTTATTAAGCAGAATACAGATAGAAGGTTTATGCTTAGATTGGGTCGAAGAAGGAGAATAGTGAGTAAAGAATGAGGTGTCGAGAAACTAGGAGAAAAAGGAACAGGCGACAGAAAAATAAAAAACAGTAGAAAACAAAAAGAGGGTATGTTACTGTAATATAACAGACTTGGAGAGAAAGGATAAGGAGTTTATGAGAAATTTTGCACAATGACATGTAGTAGTAATGATGGGACGTGGCTACATGAGAAGGAATGGGAAAGAGTAAGGGGAAGGTTACCAAGAGGTTACATCTGATTATACAACCCAGGTTTGAAAATGATTATTAATAATATTTTTTAAATAGTTATTGTACACAATTATTGCAAAACACTGTTAGCTCAAATATTATCGCGAACTATTTCGGAAGAGGGCCATTAACTCAAGAAAGTGGACCGTAAATTGAAAACTAGAAAATAGACGGCCGAATACGTTACATGAAAATTCAGAAGAATACCGTCAACTTGGAAATAACGGTATTCTTTAATTTATTTTATGACTTTCCTGCTCTGAAATAATTTGTAAAATTACCGTAATGAGCTAAAGGCCTTCTTCCATAATATTAGGGCGCCAGAAAAAAAGTTTTTATTTCAAGAAATGCCGTAACCAGATGACGTTCACGGCATTCTTCCGAATTTTTGCTTTCAAATTCGTACCGTTAACCCAATTCTTGTTAAAAATTAAACTGCTTTTTTGAAAAATTAACTACTTTGTTGAAAATCAATTGTTTGGTTGAAGATTCATAATTTTAGTGGAAAATTCATCCCTCTTATTGAAAATTTGACTATTTTGGTGAAAATTCGTTTTTTTTTGGTTTACTATTAAAAATTTATATTTTTAGTTGAAAACGCAACTTTTCTGTTTTTCATTTCAAATAAAAATTTGTTTAAGTTGAAATATCACGACCCTGAATCTAGCTATGCATATAGATTTAAAAATTGGGGAATTCATTTAATCGAAACAAATTGTCCTATCAGAAAACTAAAAATATATCTGGATTCGGCTAAGCCATATCTCTAGGACTTTTTCGAATTATGCAGAAAAAAAGATTTTCAAACAAAGAAATTGTTATAGCCAATTCGAAATTCAATATAAACAAATGTATCAGTCAGAAAATAGTGTCAAGCATAATTTTCAAATCTATATGCATAGCTAAATTCAGGGTCGTGAAATATCATATATTACATGTTTCGTTGGGGACTGATTATTTCAGTGTAAACATCTACTACCTGGTCTGTAGTTAAACTACTTTATAGAAAATTAATTTTTTGCGTTAAAGATTCATCACTTTAATTGACAATTCATATATTCGGATTCAAAATTGAACTGTTTTGCAAAAAATTTGTCTTTCTAGATGAAAATCAAAATATTTGTTACAAACTTCAACTATTTGGTCAAAAATTAAATTATTGTTATGAAAATTAACTACTTGATAGAATCTTAACTATTTTCTTGAATAATCATATTTTATAGTCGAAATATCAATTGTTTGGTAGATAATATCTTAGTGGGTGAAAATTTGACAATTTAGTTGAAAATTCATATTTTTTAGTCGAAAATAAATTTTTTTTTAAGATTTACCTCTTTGGTTGGAAATTCAACTTTTTTGTTTAAAAATCATTTTTTGTAATTCACCTTTTATCTCAAAAGTTAAAAATTTAACTTTCTGGTAGAAAGTCCATATCTTCAATTGTTTAGTGGATAATTCGTCTTTTTGACTTCAAATTTGAACAATTTTGTTGAAAATTGATGTATTTTGTTGAAAATTAGTCTTTTTCGGATGAACCTTCTTGGTGAGAAATTCATATCTATGGTTGAAAATTAAAAAATTTGGTTGAAATTTCAAATATTTGGTTGGAAGTTGAACTACTTTGTTGAAATTTTTTTAAAAAGATTTACCTCTTTGGTTGAAGATTTAACATTTTTGCTGAAAATTCCTTCTTTTTTTGGATACAAATTAATTTTTCTATCCAAAAATTTTATAATTTCATTTTTGGTTGGAAATATATTCTTCATCAGTTGACAATTTAACTATACGGTTTAAAATTTATTTCTCTTGGGTGAAAATCAACTTTATTATTGAAAATTTGATTTCTTTGGTTAAAAATTCAACTGTCTAAAAAAATAGTCTTTTTGCTTGATAATTCAAATGTTTTTGGTTGAGTTTTGATGTTTTCCGTTTGAGGATTTGAAAATTTGGTTGAAAATGCTTCGTTTAGAATTCGTCTTTTTGGATGAAAAAATCACCCCTCATGGTAGAAAAGTCATCTATCTTGGTTGAAATTCATATTTCTTGGTTGAGAAGAAACTTTCTTGTTGAAAATTCCACTGCCTAAAAAAGATTAGTCTTTTTGGCTTCGAAATTGAACTATTTCGTTAAAATTCCAACTAATTTTAGAAGATTCTTTTTTTTTGCTTGAAAGTTCAACTATTTGGTTCTTAATGCAACAGTTTAGTCAGAAATTATTTTCTTGTTATTGTTAAAAATTCGTATTTTTGGGTTAAAAATTCATTTCTTTTTGCAGACAATCTTTTTTTGGTAGAATTTCAAATAATTTGTTAAAAGTGCCATATTTTTCGATTTAAAATATTAGGAATTTAAAGGATCTCACATTAAGTTCAATATGGTGTAAATACTAAATTTTTTTAAAGAATGGATTCCTCTATTATTCCAGCATTTTCCCCATGTTTTGAGAATATTTCGACTGCGTCACTTATTTGGTTTGGGAGGGGAATATAAAACTACGGTCGTTAAAGAGAGGGGGGGGGGGGTAAATAGCCCGAAATTGGTCATGTATTTTAGGGAAGGCCCCTAAGGGAAGAACCTGGTTTAGGGCGCTTAAAGTCATGTGTTTTTTGTGTGGATTTTTGAGAACTAAGATAAGGTATCAAGGCAACCTTTTTGAAGATCAAAGCTCGCACAATCTCTCTGCTACTTTCTCACTCACTCGTTTCCGTTTCTTCTCTTGATGTCTCTCTTCGGAGCCTTCTCGCTCATTTTAAACAAGAACTCTTGGTATATAGACGCACATTGAAACTCTGTGGGCAAGGTGTTTGCTTATTAAATGCACCTCGACTACAAGGAGTCGTGGAGCTTTCTCCCATCCTTTATTTCCCTCTTGTTTCACATCCAATATCGCCTATTTCTACATTACAGTACACTGCATTACATTTTCTGCTCTTTGTTATTTTCTATTCTGTAGAATTGCCTCAAATTTCTAGTGGGGTTATGAATATAGAGTAGAGGGGAAAATGTTAGTACTGGAAAATGTCTGTTGACTTCATTAATAGAAGAGTTAGCTTGTTCAGAGACATATATGGGGCGCCCGCATGAAATGAGCCCTTATGACCGGTTCTACTGGAGGAGATATTAACGTTTTCCTATGTTGAGGTTTCAATTATTATTTTTGGGTTTGAGTAGGGAATGATACTGATACCTATAATGAATCCATTAGGACTATACTCATATCCACAGAGTAACCGGCAATTGGTATATTTCATGTTCGAAGAAAAAGTATAACATGTATGATTATGGCACATGACAAGCTTACACGCAGACAAAAATTCTGTTAAACTTTCAGGACTTTCAGTTAAAATAGGGGCAGCATACATTTTCTATGAAAATTACTGAATTTTCTGCAGAATTTACAGAATATTCAGTTATTTTATGAATTTACGGGTATTTTCTGTAACATTTACTGAACTTTTCTGTCACATTTACAACTTTAAATTGTAAAATCTAATCTCAAAGTCTGTAAATTTTACAGAAAGTGTCCGCAAATTTGTAAAATTACCGAGAATTCAGTAAAATCTGCACAAAATTCGGTAAGCATTACAGAAAAGTTATGCTGTCCCCATTTTAATTGAAAATCCTGTAACTTTAGCAGAATAATTTTTCTCCGTGTATAGGTGCATTTTTCTCGAGAAAAGATTATTCGAAGTCTCAACTTCAAGAATGCCCGTTGGTTCGTTTTTCAACTTAGAGGATTTCTTTTGGAAATAATATGCCTGGAATTTATCCGGCTATTTTCATGCGGACGCCTATATATTTGTGAGCTATTACAGGCCTCGGTCCAGGGTGGTCAGAGAAGAACTGAAAATCTGAAGAAAGTAGGGAAATTTTATTGTTCATGGAATGTCAGGGAAAAGTGAGGGATTAGGTATGTTGTTGCGAAGTCAGAGAATTTCTTTAAAAGGCACTTTAAATAACTTTCAACGATAATAAATTTGATATTCTTAGATTATAATTTTTAATTATTTTATTCCATTTATGCAAGATTCTATGTCAAAAATTTTACAGGATTAAGATTCTGGTCTGTAAATATTGATGGCCAGGGAAAATGAAAAATTTGCCAAGGAAAAATGAGGCATTTTGTGTTTAAGTGAAAAATTCATCTAGTTCCAATAAAAATGCAACTTTTTGAATATAAATTAATCTTCTGTACGCGAGGATTCAACTTTTTTATTGAAAATATACCTCTTTGGTTGAGAATTAATTTTTTGAGGTGAAAATTCAACTATTCTAATTGAAGATGCATCATTCACGCTGAAAATTCATCTATTTGTTTGAAAGTTCAACTGTTCTGTTGAAGATGGATCTTTTTTAATTGAAAATTTAACCACTTGGGTAAAAGTTGAGCTACTTTAAAAAAATGTATTCTTTTTTGGTTGAAGGTTTATCTGGTTGGTTGAAAATTTAACTATTCGTTGAAAATTGTTTTTTTTTGTTTTTCAAAAATTAATTATTTTTAAATAAAAATGTAACCTTTTCATTTTTGGTTAAAAATAATTCTTTTTTAGTTGAAAATTCACCTTATTTGGTAAAAAACTAATCTTCTTCGAACAAATTTACCATTTCGGGTTTAAAATTCAACTGTTTTACAGAAAAATAATCTTTAGGCTTGAAAGTTCTTTTTAGTTATAAAATTCATCACTTCCGTTGAAAATTCATGTCTTTGGTTGAAAATTTGACTCCTTTGTTGAAAATTATATATTTTTTTAAATGAAAATTGAACTTTCCTATTTTTTGTTAAAAATGTATTTTTCTTAGCTAAAATTGGATACTTTTTGGTTCAAAATTAAACTATTTGTTTGAAAATTCATTTTTTCCTTGAAATTGCGTCTTTTTTTGGTAGAAAATCAATCTTCTATATTGAAAAGTCGTTTTTAACTGAATTATTTTCGTAAAAATTTAATTATTTTGTTGAAACTTCACCTTTTCGGGTTGAAAATTCAACTATCTTGAAAAAAAACTATCATTATATTTATATATTTTTCCTCGTATTTTTTTTAATATCTTTCATATATATAATATTTACGGCTTTAAAATTAAAATATTTATTTGAAAATAAAACTTTTTTTGGTTGCCTTTTAATTTTTTGTGAATTAAAATTCGACCGTTTGTTACAAATTTAACAATTTGGTTAAAAGTTCAACTATATTCTTAAAAATTCGTCTCTTTCGTTGAAAAATTCATTCTTTTGATTAAAAACTATCTTTTATAAGAAAAAAGTCATGTTTTTTGGTTGAAATAAAAACAAATTTAATTTAGAAATTTTATTTTAAATTTTGTTTATTCCGTTTATAAAAGATTATATGTTCAAAATGTTACAAGAATAATATGCTGGTCTTGGAATATTAATGCTCAGAGAAAATGAAAAATTGGTTTGGAAGATTTCAGGGAATTTTGAAAAAGAAGTTTTTCGACCACCCTGCCTCGAACTCATTTGAGAAATCTTAAATAGTTCCGGTAATGCTCTAAATTTGGAGAAACAGTCGCAAAAAGGTGTTATGCAGTTCTTAGGGTTACGAATAGGATAGAATCTGATAGGACAGGATAGGATAGTAGAGAGAAGAGAGGGGGAGTGATAGGAGGAGAGGAGATATTTATAAACGACTTAATTATAGTCTTAAAAAGCTAAGAAACCCTTTTTTGTAAGCGCATAGGGCCTACTTTGTCTAATTTTGTAAATACATATTAGATCGAGGTGTTAACTATTTTTGAAATCTTGAAAATCCCTTGAAATCTTATAATTACTTCTCAAATTCTAAGAATCCCTCAAATATGGTTAAATCGCTGAAATCCTTAAAAATCCCTAGAAGTACCTTAAAACTTCACTTCATTCCCTTCATTCCCTGAAATACTGTGCAAATCCCACAAAAAACGAGTAAAATCCTATAAAATATCTTGAAATTGTAGAATATATTTTAAAATTTCTTAAAAAATGAAGAAATCTTTGAAATACCATATAAAAACTATGAATTCTGTTGAAATTCACTCAAATATATTATAAACCCTTGGAATCTCTTAAAATTCTCTTCAATCTCCGGAAAACTCTCCAAATTTTGTAAATCCTTTGAAATCCATAGATATTACTTATAATCTCATGAAACCATTAAATTTCTTTTAGAATCCTAAGAATCCCTCAAATATTGTAAAATGTTTTGAAATCCCATCAAATTTTATAATTAGTGCAGCAAAAATTCCTTGAAATCTTCTATAAGGTAGATGTCCCAGTAATCGGGACGGTCCCAGTAATCGTGAGTTTTGAGGTGTAAACGCCAGAATTAAGTATTTTCCGCATAAAAATACAATCCTAAAATATTTTTAAGTAAGGTTGAACAATTCTTGTTGTGGAAACCAAATTAGTTTTTTTATACAAATAGTGCACATGGGTAAAAAAAAATCATTTGTATTGCCGGTGGCGATGAATCACGAAACGTGGAAAATAGCTTAACATTTTGGTTAGGAAAGGCGTCTCCTTACTTAAGGTTTTACTATGTCAAGAAATTAGTTTATCGGGACGAAAATAATTTTTTTGTAATAAAAAATAATTTTTGTTCCATAAAATAAAGTAAAATCTTAATTTAGTACCTTCTCGTTCAAGAAATATCGGTCACGATTATAGGGACATTTCAAAAGCATAGTTGCTCGAGTAATCGTGACCTGTCACGAAGACTAGGACGACTCTGTCAAAATTTTATTTCCATATTTCGTTACAAATAATAATCTAATTAATTTCAAAAAGGTATGAAATGAAATCGGAGAACTGACTTATTACTGTGAGTAGTAATCGTAATATAAATTAGTGCTTAAAACTGAAAAAAGGTGATGTAAAATATTTGAATGAGTTTAGAGATTTCATTATCAATTTTTGAGTTTATTATCATTTTTCGGTGAAGTTAATATTTATTGAGTAATTTTTCATTAGATAACATTAATCTATACTGCATTATATAAAGAAAATGTGTAATAGACTTATAATTATTGATAGTTTTAATATTGTGACAACGTAAACAGAAAATAACCTCATTTTTTTAGTCACTGCATTTGATCAAATTTCGTGTGCTACATCTAGTTACTTAAAATGTTAATGATTTTTAATTATAATATTCAGTATTATAAAAGAAATTCAGCATTGTCGTTATTACTTATCGTGATAAAAATTCTAATAAATATTTATCTCGACTTATTTTTGTGACCACTTTATTTCTTATGAATAAAATATTAATTTTATTCGATAATATTTTTCACTGAAATAAAAACTAAACATTTTAAAAGAAAATCCATTTTCATTATGATTGATATTTTCATAGAGTCCATCAGACTTATTAGAACTATCAGAAGATTCGATTTTGAGGTTGTTTCGACGGCTTTGATCACAGAGGTCTCAATCAATATAAAACTAACAATACATCTTTCATTTCATTAAAGTATAATAAAAAAACAAAAATACACTTAAAATACATCTCCAAATTGCTAAAAACTGATTTCAAGAAAACTTAACCTTTTTCACGAAGACTGGGACAACGACTCACGATTACTAGTACATGACAGGTTTGGAAATCACGATAACTGGGACATCGGTGCTTTTTGACTTTTAATTGTTTATAAATAAAAAGTAATATCAAATATAATGTAAGATCAATTTTTATAATATTCAAGGATATTTAATGCTTCAATCAGTACCAATCATTTTTCAAATAATCCTACAAAAACAATTTTCTAAATATTTGAAGTTGATGAAATCTCTTATGGTCACGATTACTGGGACGTTTACCTTATATTTTAAATCTTCTTAAATCTCAGGAAATTATTCGAAATACATTAGAAACGATTTGATCTCTTAAAATGTTCTGTAATCCTACGAAAGTCTTTGAAATCTCATGAAATTCCTTGGAATCTTTCAAAATACACTACGTTCTTGAAAATCCTTTGGAATTTTTTTAATTTCTCAAATTTTGTGTAATCGCCAAGAATCTTTCGAAATCTCGTTGAAGTCTATGAAATCTTCTGAGATCCCATAAAATCCCATGAAATACGTAGAAATCCCTACAAATTCATAGACCTCCCTTAGAAGTTGATTCCATTTTATTTACTCAGTTCTCAAGAAAGTCTTTGCAATTCCCTGAAATCCCTTGAAACCTTTAAAATACTTGTATACTCTTCTAAAGCCTCTTGCAATTTTTTTAACAATCTCAAAATTTCTTGGAATCTTGTTGAATACCACAAAATCTTTCAAAACTCTTAAAATTCATTGAAATCTGTTTAATCAATGCAGTTTTTGGACATCATATCAAATCCTGAGGATCTGATTAAATTACTTGAACTTTGGAATCCTCTGAAATCAGACAAAACTATTCGAAATCTGTTGAAATCTTTTGACGTCTTTAAAATTCTCTGGAATTGCTAAGAATCTTTCAAAATACTTAAAAGATTTCAAACCCTATACACATATAAAATTTTCAAATCTCTGAGAATAGTCAAAATCCTTTAAGCCCCTCGAAATCTATTAAAACCTCGTGAAATTTTTAGATTTACCTTGAAGTGTTTTTAAAATTATTGAAATTTTGAAGAACTTTGAAAAGATGTTTAAATGCAAAGTGAAAAAAAGTATCATTAGGAAGCGACTTTAGAAAATAGTAGCATCAGTGTAATTCTTTTTCAAAATAGTAGAAAAATAAAAGAAGATTGTCAAAAAGTGTCAATAGTGGCGTGAGTCCGAGGCCTACTATTGTTTAGAAGTAGATCTTCTGGAGAGGTGAGGTTCAGAATTTTAAAGAGAGTAATTTTTAGAATCAATGCGGTTTAGTTTTTTATTCTTAAACGAGTTCCTAATTTGTATTTTGAGACACTTTACAGTGAATAGAGACTGAAAAAAAATTTGTTCTTTACTTCTGAAAAATCGCAAATGGTTTGAAATAAAATAACTTAGAAATCTGAACACTGAAAACCCCAAGGTCTCAATATTTCAAAAAATTCCTGAAATTTAGTATTTGATATAAGAAATATTATTGCAATGGCCCATTAATCTCTAAACCACACTCAGTATACTGGAAAATTTATACGTATTATCGAACACTGAAAACTTGGGTCTCTCAGGGAAGTCAACAAACATGAAACTTTGTAAGTAGCCAACTCAAAAAAACAAATTTTGATCGGACTACAATCTTGATCGGTTCCCATAAAAATTCTCTATTGCTTTCCGAAGCTTGTAAACAATCAGAAGTCCTCAAATTGGATTCAAAAGAATCAGAAAAATTGCTTGTCGGATGGCGGAATCGAAATCGACGAATTGTAAAGTCTTCTATATCTTACACGAGCAAAAAGATTCTATCCTTCCTATCAGTCTCCGAACCTTATAAACACCCAAAGTTCTTTATTCTGATAAAAACATAGAAAGTGCGGAATTAAAAATAGCGAGTAACACAGAATACCTTCATTTTTAAATAATATAATCTATATGCTGCATTAAATCAAATTTAAGATATTCATCGGTGATCAAATTAAACTACTTTAAAAAAATCGTATCATGATACTTCGTATTATTATGCATTATAATTGCTATCGAAAAATATAAAATATTAAGGTTTTTCAATAGCCTTCAAGCATAAGGTTGATAGAATCTATACAGTTCTTTATATTATATTTCTTTAAAATTAGAATACATACACTGAGAAACCCTTGTTTGTATTTCTTGTTAAAAATCACACTAGATTTCACTATCTGAACTTTGCAATGAGAGGCAAAAAGCAAATTTTAATAATATTTACTAACCTCAATAGTAACTCGTAGCTACTTAAAGAATTATAAAATATATTGGAATAAAAGTTAAAACAATTGCATTTATTGTAAAAGACATTTGAAGTATTTATTAACCTCTGTAGTAAAACTGCAAGTCTGCACTATTTACTAATTTTGGTAGGAGAAAATAGTAAATTTGTTGGATTAATATCTGTAGAAGATAACAGTATTTACAAAGTGCTGTAGTAAAATGATGCGCAGGGACCGTGCGCACCGAATTACTAACTGGTTAGCAAAATCTGCTACAGTGGGAATAGTAAAAAAAATAAATACGTGTTGCTAACTTTCACACAAGCCTACCTACGCACATGTTCTACATTTAACGCATAATTCACATTTATTTAAATTAAGAATTGACAACATTAGAAATTACATATATGTATATATTCTTAAAAGATAGTATTTTATATTATAAAGCTGAAACAGAAAAATCGGGTTAGAAGAAAACGAAGGCTGGCGGGAATCGAACACGCGTCTCCGGGACAGCAGTCGGGCGATGATCCATCTACCTATAAGATATTGTGGGACTCAGAATGAAAACTTCCATATGACCAAAATGATAGAAAGTTTATTGGTTCTAATTCATTTAATCCTTAATTGATTAATATTCATGATATTTTTATAATTTTAAACAACAAAATTTTTAATGTAATTAAAATAAGTAAATTTTTTTTTTAAATTATGTTTTTTTGCGGATTTTGCATTGAAACATAAATTAGATGTCATTTTCGCAACCTAAAAATATGATCGGCGATCGACAAACGTCAGATGCACTCGGTCCAAGGCTCGATACTTTCTGCTAAATCAGTTAGTAATATTTAGGACCAAATTTAATAATTGGTATTAACCTTTGTTACAAAAAGTAGGAAATGTCCATAATTCACATCGTGTTCCTACAGACAATAGTAATTTCTTCTACATATTTAGTATATTATGTTATTTAAAGTACTTATTACTTATATTTTTTTTGTACAATTTATTAATTTCTCTACTAATTTTTCCTACATCGGATTTTACTACAGAGAATAGTAAGGATTGCTATTACCAAATAGGAAATCTTCTTATAAAAATAGTATAACTTATTATTTATGTATTAAAATGTCAAAATTTAAGCATTTTGCCCCCATTTGCTATCCGTTTTAGTAATTTTTCTAACCTAAAGTTTCTCAGTGTATTTAAAGTCGAAATATTCTGAATTTCAAACTGTCGTAAGCTATAATGCCAGATTAAATAGTAGAACCTCCAATGAATGAAAAAGTAATTATTAGAAACGCCGCAATGCATTTTTATATTCCAAAGTATAATTAAATTACAAAAATGAATGAATTTATAAATACCAAGGTTTGAATGTTTAGAAATACTATAGGGTGACGCTTCTCATCATCTTTAAAGTATATTCATTCTTTTAATTATTTAATTCTCCAATTTTGAATTTTTTGCAATGAAAATGTCTCAATTAGAATAATTCACAATATTTATAATTTTTTATAAGTTCTCTTATTCCGCAGCTCTTCAAATGAAAAGCATTTTTTCTATTTTTTGCAAAACTACAAAATTGATAATAAACCCAATACTGAATTTTAGATCCACGGAGTTATTTCAAAATAGAAAATCCATTAAGTAATTACTAAATCTTTCAATTTCTGTAACATGTTTCGCTTTAACTTAATCGAGACTAAATTCAAATTCAAAATATCTAAATAAAACTTATGAACAAAATAATGCGGAATCGAGCATCTTCTAAATGGTTATAAGATAAGTGGTTTAATTATAAATATTATGGCAGCCAAGCCCCATTTAAATACGAAAATACAATTGGCCAATCAACGAATCTCAAATGAAGGAGTCTTTTCTCTATTTGCATCACTTTAAATTATGTTAATGAAAAGAGTTTTTCTGTAAAAAAAAAAGTTTCTCTAAATATTATATGTGAATGCCCATAACTTCCTCACTTATCAATAAAATGTATAAATATTATAGGTCAATCCATTCATCTAGATTCAAGAAATATTTCATATTTTGCATCAACTTTGATCTATGTTGAAGGAAAAAGTTTTACCATAAAAAAATCGTCTTTTTGGTTTGAAAATTAATCTCTATTGTTACAATTATTTCAGTCTCTTTTGGTTCGTCATGCAACTATTCAGTTCAAAATCAATCTGTTTTGCTTGAGCATTCAACTAATTTGTCGAAAGCCCTTCTTTTTTTTGTTGATTTCAACTGTGTATGATTTAAAATGAAATATTTTTTGGTTGAAATATAAGCTATTACATTTTTTGTTAAGAATTCATCTTTTTAGTTAAATTCAACTGTTTTTGACTTAAGATTAAAATATTTTCTCACTTGAAATATCAACTATTCGGCTTAATGGTGAAATAATATTAATATTTTTCTTTGAGAAATAATATTTTTGTATTAAAATTTAAAGTACTTGGTTGAAAGTTGAACTACTTTGCTAACAATTCACCTTTTTGGTTAAACATTCACAATTTCAGTTAGAAATTTATCTCATTAGTTGAAAATGTAACTATTTTGTTAAATATTTAACTGTTTTATTGAAAATTCACCTTTTGGGTTTGAAAACTCACTTCTTTTTGTAGAAATATAAAGTTTTTTGGTTAAAAATGCAAATGTTTGGTTGACTATTAAATTATTTTGGTGCAAATTTAACTGTATTGTGGTACACTCATCATTTGGACAGCACATTCGTCCTTTTGAATTGAAAATTTAACTGTTTTTAAAAAAATTCCACCATTTAGTTGAAAATTTATCTTTATAGATCAAAAATTCGACTATATGTGGTTACAGATTCAAATATTTTGTATAAAATTTAATTATTTTGTTGGAAATGCCACTATTTTCTTAAAAATAGTACATTGCACAATAAGTTGAGGAGCGGGAGATTTACCAGGAGCGTTGAAAAGTTGTCTGTTTTTATTGAAAATTAATCTTTTTTCGTGGAAACCTTCTTGGTTGAAAATCCAAGTGTCTACTAAAAAAATCGATATTTTGGCTACAGGATTCGGCTGTTTGGTTAAAAATGCAACTGTTTAGTCTAAAATCTAAAACAATTTTTTCAAATTCAACTATTTGGATAAAATATCATCTTTTTTGGCTGAAAATTCATTTCTGAAGGTTTTCGTTTCTAAAACATTTTTACTTTTCTGCTTGAAAAGTCAACTCCTGCGTTTCATTTTGAATTTAATATTGTACTTGAACATAAATTTTGTTTAAAAGAATTTATTCCCCTATTTTCGTGAAAACTCACCGTATTTTACCATTTATGAGAGCATTTAGGGTTGTGGAGTCTGGCAGAATATTATGTTTTCATATTTTGTATATTTTTTCAGGCGTTTATCGAAAGTTAAAAAAAAACATGATGCCGTTTTTAAACGGTCCCCAACTAGTTACTTTTAAAAAGTAATTTACTCGTAATTGATTCCTGGATTATTGACACAGAATGAAGAAAAACATCAGTACAGTTTAGATGAGTCTCAAAATGTAGAAAAGATTGAAAGGTCTCGAACCCGCAGGAAAAGACGGACTATCAATCCAGATCACCACGTTTATGGTTAAAGGAAACTGAACTGACTAGGTCGTTACCGTTGCTGGAGTCGGCACCCGCTGAGCTTGTTCAATCAATCGTCAATTAGTAAATTACTGCTCTGAGCCACCAGTTCGAATTCAACGGTAGCACGTGGTTCATAGGTGTAAATACACTCGCGCGGATCCCCCAATATAGATCACTAACACTAATGCACCCACACATGTGTAAACTGCTCCTTATACACGATATAGGGTTTATGGTTAACCCTCTCTGATATCCTTCCCAACAGGGCAAATAGAGCGGTTGGTTTTCGAGTGTTTCCACAAATATAAGCTCTACTCTATAACTCATGTACTGATAAATGCTTATCTTTTTAATTATCCACTGCTTTTGCTTCACATGCTCCTATTTTTTTTCTCACGTGTGCTCTTATAATTAGTCACATCCCTCACAGGGAAACTGAAATCATGAGAGGATTTAGGATGATAATTAATCTTCAGTTGCGAATGTCATGCCCAACAGACGACATTAATGCCTTATGCAATTTGTAACTTAGAGAAATACATTATTGCCTTGGTCTGGCTTTAATGAGGGTATAATATCCTTTTGATTTATTAATGAATTTACACTGGAATTGGAAATAATTTAATACAATCATGCAATGCTGAATATGGAATAAGTCGAGAAATTTCGTTCGTAAGTAGTCATCATAGTTCAGACTTCACAGTCTAAAATGCTCTCAAGACACGGGAGGTAGGGTGATTTTCAACGAAAATAGGGAAATAATAATGGAATAAATTATTTTTAATGAAATTAGCTGCATATTTTAGACAACAGTTGACTTTCACAACCAAAAATATAAATTTTTAAATGAAAAAGAACACAATTGAAGCAAAAAAGAAATAGTTAAATCTTTGTTTAAAACATGCAATTTTAAACCAAAAATGAATTCTCAACGAACGAATTCAACTTTTAACAAAAGGGTTGAATTTGTAACCAAAAAAAATGCATTCTCAACGGCAAATGTGACGGTTGATCTTTCAACCAATAAAGATTCTAATTGAAATCGAAAACAGTTGTAGGCTGCAAAAAAAAACGTATTTCCAACCTAATAGTTGAATCCTCAACCAAAACAGATTAATTTTCCACCAAAAAAGATTGAACTTCTACCAAAATAGATGAATTTTCAAACCAAAAAGACGAATTTCTGATAAAACAGTTGAATTTCCAAATAAAAGAGGCTAATTACGACTAAAAAATTTGTTTGTAACAAAATAGTTAAATTTACAGCCGAAGATATGAAGTTGATGTCAATGAAAAATACGAATTTCCCATCGGATAGTTGAATTTTCAAAATAAAAACTAATTTTTTACAAAAGAGTTGAATTTTCAATCTGAAAGTATTAATTTTTCACCCAAAAAAAGAATTTTCAACTAAATAGATCATTTTCAACCAAGTTGTTAAACTTTTCACCAAAATAATGAATCTTTAACTGTGATAGTTTAATTTTTGTTCAAAAGCTTAATTTTCAACGAAAGATATAAATTTTCAAATAAAACAAAGAATAATAAACATTTGAAAAAATGAATTCCGAACAAAGAAATTCAGTTTTGAATCAAGTACTTGAACTTTCAACCAAAAAACATAAACTCTTTAGAAAAAAGATTTTTATTTGAAATGAGAAATCGACGAATTCAACCAAACAGATGCATTCATAACCAAAAAGGATTAAATCATCAACACAACAGTTGAAACCAAATAATGGAATTTTTAACTAAAAAAATGATTTCTAAACCGGAAGATTAAATTTCAACCACAAATGTTTCGATTTTCTTATTGGATTCTACTAATTCAGTTTAAAATAAAAAAATTAAGAATTTCAAAAAAAATAGTTACACTTATAAACAAGTAGATGAATTCTTACCTTAAATTATAAACTTAAATTATAAAAAATTAATTCTGAATAAAGAGGTTCAATTCTCAACGTTAAACTTCAGCGGAAAAGAATAATATTCATACGGAAATAATATGTAGTTAAATTTGCCAGTCAAAAAGGCGATTTTTTAGAAGAAAGTTGAATTTTCAACCAGGAAAGATGACTTACCTGCCAAAAAGGCTGTATTTTTAATCCAAACGGATGAAGTTTCCATCCAGACAACTGTTTAAAGAGTTCAATTTTCTACCAAAAAATATAACTTATTAGGAAAATAGTTGAATTTTCAACAAAATAATATAATTTTTAGCCAAGCAGTAGAATTTTCAACCAAAAGGGATGAATTCTCAACGAGAAATGCAATGACAGACCTTTCAATAAAAAATAATAAACTTTCAACCAAGAATGATTGGGTTCTATTAAAGGGGTTGTTGCATATTTTCAAATATATTTTTTTTCCTTGTAAAATGAAAAGAACACCAAAAAAATAATGTAACTACGGAAGGAAAGTTTCTTTCAATTCAGTTTTTTTTCAATGTTTGAAAAGTATACTTTTTGAATTTTTTCGGGAAGTACTTTGCAGGAAGTACTTTATTCTGATTAGCGTGGTTGTCCGGTTGGTGACGGAATATAATATGGCCGCTAGCGATTTAATGCATTGAATG
This sequence comes from Andricus quercusramuli, assembly GCA_932178445.1. NCBI lineage: Eukaryota > Metazoa > Arthropoda > Insecta > Hymenoptera > Cynipidae > Andricus > Andricus quercusramuli. The sequence goes on along the minus strand of CAKNXH010059949.1, from coordinate 120,271 downwards.
TGTAAACAGTCAACATAAACTATTGTAAGCGTGTTCTAAAAGTAAGAAAATGGCCTAAAAGATTTTCAAAATGCCTAGAATTTCACTAAAACCCGGCTTTGTAAAGTATGACAGTGCGAAAAGTTTGAATGAAACTTGATGTTTTTACCGGTTCTTTCAACGGCTTCTGCCCATTTCTTTTTCACTTCTGTGCCCATAGGCAACCTTATAAATATTTGGTTTCGATTATCTTTGCTATTGTAGTTGCAATCAGGTACAAAACATTTTTTTTAAGAGGTTGCCATTATTATACAATGTATGTTCCGAACATATGATTGACTAAAATTTGAGGTTATCTTTGGAAACATCTCATTCTCATGCACTTGACTGATATTACTCATGCATATCTTTATCTATGTTTTATATTTCAAGCAAAACTGTATTTTTTCCGTGACATTTGGTTACGACTGGCTGCTGATTTTCGATAATTTTAAGTAAACAAATATCTCTATTAGAAATTGTAAATTGAATTTTCGCCAGCTGTCTGCTAGATACTTCGTTAGTCCTATCATTATGCTTATTGGTTACGCGCTTTTTGGGAAGTGACGTTTCAAGGTCACAGAGTTTTTGAATAGGGATTTGGATACTTTTCTTAAATAATTTTTACCTCGACAATTAAGTATTCAAAAATTGTTTTAAATGCACTAAATTGTTCAGAATTTTATGCAGTATTTAAAAAATACATTACCTAAAATTCATGAAACGACCCCATTCAGTATGTTTCGAGTGAAAAACGAGAGAAAGGGGGAAGAGGGAAATTTTCTTGAAAACAGAGGAAAAATACCAATTCTTTAAAAAGGGTGAAAAGTGGGGAACAAGGAAGGGGTGTGAAGTTTCATACTTCCTCAAATACGATAAATGGATGTCAGATAAGGGATTCCAGTTTCATATTTAAAAAAATCTATATATTAAGCCGATATGAATTTCAATTACTTTTTAATTCGATAGCATCATTCAGATGCATACGAATGATACGGAAATAAAGTAATTACTTTTTGTCGGTCGGAGAGAAATCTTTTTAAAAAGAGCGCCATTCCTGTATTCAATTTTCGCCTATGATAACAATTCCACTTGCACCTCGATATTTTTCACCCTATTTCTCTCTTTTATTTGCAGCTCGCCCCTTTTCAGTCTCTATCACGTACTTCACGGTGGAAGAGAGGTCAGATATTGAACCCAATGAACTCTATATATAGATCACGTCACCCCTCTACACAAACTAATTTCCTGTCTTTAACCACCTCAAGAAGAGGAGACGAATTCAGTCTGTTAGCTGCTTCTTCCTTATTCTTGTCCCAACACCAATAGCCATCACGAAACCACCAGCTTCCATATTTTTATCCGGTTTCGAAGATCAATCCGGTAATTCGAAATACAAGATAAACGAGGCAATTTCCTCTTTTCGATTTTTCTCTCATGTTCTTTGATGGTAAGACTGATTTAATATAGAGAATCTTGCCCATTTGATATATTATCTCTTTTTCAGAATCTAGATCACTCAAACTTTAACAAAGAATTCCAGGCAATTACCCGATTTTCCCAGTCAAAAAATACATTTTCCCGTTTGACTTTTATGCGCTTATAATACTAATTATTCGACACTAATTGCCTAATTATATATATATATATATATATATATATATATTTAAAAAAAAAAGTTAAACAACCACCGCAGGGTACCACTAAGAGCAACTGCCATCTAAAAAGAAAATGTCAATAGCCCCCAGTAGAACCGCGGTAAAATACACGTATGGCCACGTCTCACATCCTTGAGATGGGTGGTCAGAGGGCACGACGAAATCACAACGACAGGCCGGCGAAACCCTCGTGTGTCTTGAGGACACGAAGCGACCCAAGGATGACAGCTTTCTGCATCCATCTCGCAAGTGCCTTGGCATATTTTTGGCACGCGGGTATGGCTTTAAGGTTACGAACCAGTGATAATTTAGCACCTCCGAGATTACCTATCACGATGACAATTACTCGTACCGAATATTTTGCGTACAGTCGTTGCAGCTCTCTTTTAAGGTCTTGATACCTCTCCTCTTTTTCTTTCTCCTTTGCAGTGATGCTGTATTCGGACGGAGCCGAGAATTCGATCATGAATATCGTTCGTTTCTCGGAATCTTGGAGAACAATGTCAGGCCTCGAGTGCGCAATGGAGACTGCTGCCCGAAAATCGTAGTTCCAGAAAATCTGGCACTTCTCGTTTCGGACAATTGACTCTATATCCCTTGGAGCGTTCGGCAGGGCAGGGACCCGACCAACACCGTAAGAGCGACAAAGGTGGTAATAAAGTAACCTTAGGGCCGCATTATGTCTATAGATATACGTTGTTCCCGCGTGGGTCGGACACACCGATAGTATGTGTTAGGTACTCCGCGTGTGCATGACACGCTCTGCACCTATCACTGGGAACTTCTTGACATAAAATGCGGGCGCGGTATGCTAAGGTGGAGATTACACCGTCCTGGCATGTGAAAATAAAGCCCTCTGTACCTGAATTGAGCCCTGAAGATTTGAGGAAAGCAAAAGTTTGCTCCTTTGACAAGGACTGTTTTTCTACCTTTCTGTGAAAGTTTCCGTGCATATGCTTGTCGAGTAGCTCTTGGTGAAATTTGTCTAACCTCTGCTTTCTTTACTTCGGCTTTTAGACGTGAAGCATCTAGATGCAGTAATGCAATTTCCTCACTTCTGATGTTGAAATTCAGGCCAAGGGCCTCGGCAGCTTGCTCCGCGGCTTTGTAAAGGAACGCCCCTCTGGAAGGTGACCTTGTCCGTGATCAGACGATGATTCCTAGATGAGATGGTAAATCTAGTTTTCCAAAGAGGCATCAGTCTCTCTATGCATCTCACTATGTGTGGATGTACCTTCAAGCTTTCCAACAGACAGATGATAAGTCTATGAGAGGTTGAATCGAAATCTTTCCGGTAATCAATCCAGGCCATTGACAGGACGCGCTGATGGGCTGCAGCGTCTTTACAGACACACATGTCAATTAGCAGGTCCTCTCGACAGCCTGCTACACCTTTTTTCGAGCCACGTTGTTCGTACATCTCTCGCCATACAAGCTCAATTCGTCGAACGTTCCTGTTGTTTAGGTCAGCTGTAAAGATCTTATACAGTGTGTTTAAACAAGTTATTGGCCTGTAATTCTCTGGTCTGGACAAGTTGCCTTTTTTCGGTAGGAGTATAGTGCGTCCTAACACCAGCCACTGCGGAATGGGCGTCTCCGAATTTAAATGTGAGGTGAATATGCGGGCCAAATGTTGGTGTATAGAAGTAAACTTCTTCCACCAAAAGTTCTTGATACAATCTGGTCCAGCACCGGAAAAGTTCTTCGTGACTCTAAGTGCTTTTTTGACCTCTTCGGCAGTGACTGATGGGCACCCCTCCTCAGATTTTATGAGGCTGTCGCAAAGCTCCTTGAAGCTGATGATATTGTCAGTATCTTCTTTCAACTCTAGTGTTTTTGGGATCTTGTACACCTCTCTCCAAAAAGTCTCTACCTCCTTGGGCTTGGGTGGATTTTTCACAAAAATAGGGGGATCACTGAAGAGGCGTGATGGATCAGCAAGAAACTGTTGATTCTCCCTGTTCCATCTCTCCCTCTTCTGTATCCTCCTCTTTGCGTCAGATAACAGCCTTATTTTGTCAACAATATGCTGCTTGATTGTCAGCAGCTTTCACTTGTTCAGTGTGTGATTCAAGGTCCTTAGTTCTTGGGCGAACTTTCGAACCCTTCCCGTGAACGGTCTACCAGATGTTATGTAGTCAATCACACATTGAACACGGGACACATTCTGTCTTGCCCATCCAATTTTCTTGTTCAGTTGATGCAAGCGTCTTCTGGTCTTCTGATCCATCGTCGGTTTCAGCCTTCGATTTGAATCAGCCAAAGCTCTGGCAGCACCATAAACTGAGCAATTGATGGTCCAGAGGTCGGACTCTTGCGAGATATCTCCACGAAGGGAGGCATCCATCTCAGCCAGATCTTGGGGCTTAAGAGGAACTTGCATGTTGATGTTCCTCCTTGTACTGAAATTGCGATCATCTTCCAGAAGGTGCCTGCTTTCTGCGGTTGGTCCTAATGTCCTTTCATCTTCGTCTGCAGCTTGTTCAAGCAGCGGTTGAGGAAGCGCTCCGCGTACATATCCATTTTTCCGGAGGTAGTCGGCTTAATTTTGCAAAGACTGATGCGAAACGTATTGAAGCTCTGGGTGTTTCTGGCACCACAGAGTATACATATGCGCCATAAAGCCTCCGCGAACAGGGATAATACTGGCATCGTAGCAGTCTAGCACGTCATTCTTAAGTTGATCCGTCCACTGAATGTGGGCGTTTCGCCGGTTCGTCGTCGTGTTTCCATCCAAATTATTTTCAGCACCCCGAACTCTAGGATGATCGGCATTGTTTGCCGATCCATTGTCGGGTGCTCTGCGCGTTCGATCGTTTTGAACCGCATCTACAACATTTTGGTGGTTTTTTGGTTTCATTGTTGTTCCCACGAGCAGCTAGGGAAAGGGTTTGTCAATCCTTGTAGAGCCCCGCGTGCAAGGATAAGGCTGTTACTCTGAGACGTCGCCCGGTATCCCAGAGTCACCGTTAAAGACACCTCACCCAGGTGCCATGCAGCTTTCGGCACAGTTCTCACACCTTCGCTTAGGGGTTATTCCTTCAGGACCATCCCTAGACAATTGTCCGCGACTGCTTATTAATTATTGTAACCATATTCAGCAGAAATTCTTGGTACGGGGACCCTCTATCCGCAACCCGAGGACGCGTTCGGTGGCTTTGTCATAAGCCCTTCGGTTCTATTCCAAGGGAATCGGAACCGAAACCGAATGTTTATATGGGTAATATTCGCGAAACTGTACACTTTTGCAACTAAAATCATAAAATTTTTAATTGCATTTTTTTGCACAGTAAATATTTTTTTTACTTTGAAAGTACATTACTTACGAAAATGAGGCATTATTTTCAGTACAACCTTGTAAAACAATTTATTATAGACACTTTTTCAAAAACTTCACATTACGGAGCTGACCACTGTATTATGGAGCTGACCATTTGTACGAATGAGTGTGTTTTCATTATAAATAGACTTGTCGATTTAAAAAATACTTTTAATTCGATTCAGAGGTTGATGAATAATTACAACTTCAAGTACATTTTTTTACATAAAATGTGGATGAGTCAACTTAGTTTCTCCAATATTCGCTGCTTCATAATTAAATACAAACGTTATAGGTTTGTAGAACCGACACGTGAAGAAATTTTCAGTCTATTTAATAAATACAAAAATATAATTTATTCAAAATAAACTATACAAAACAGAACTTCAAGATTTTAATGATTAAAATACACGTATTTTAACATTTAATGATAACTCTAGTAACTTATTTGGCCGCTCGAACACAAAAAACAACAGTTTTCTAAAGATTATAATACTCTTAATTAGAGTTAATGAGCAATATGATGATTTATTTAAAGGCCTTTATTTAAATTGATAAATCATACGTTCATTAGTTAAAACTGAACTGAGTAATTACAGAAAAGAGATAATAACTTTTTTCTAATTCTTTTTCATACCAAGTTTTCTTGATCGAACTGCTGAGGCATCAATATTTGCAGATTTTTTTTGTCTTTTTTTAGATTTGAGACTCTTGGATTGTACACTTTTTCCCTGAGTTGTAGGTTGATCATTTTTAACATCTGCTTTACTTTTTCTTGATTTTACACATATCTTTTTGGGTATAGTGTAGCTTAATTATCCTTTTGAAAAATGCTCGCAAACTTTACCAGCAATAAAGGTGACGTCCCATGGCAGCGTCAATCTTAGCGCAAAGCGCAAAACGTCAAATCACTAGATAATTCAGCCAATGATATTCACCTAGCAATCCACAGAAACACAATCATTGGCTGCAATGGCTGGTGATTTGCGGTTATGCGTTTTGCGCCAAGTTTGAAGCTGCCATGGGAGGCCACCCTAATAAATTTTATTAGAAACCGTAATATTATCATTATGAAGCTGACCATTATGGAGCTGACATTTACAACTAAACCTACATTTTTCTCTTGAATTTCTTAACTTCTACTTTTTTCCGCACACCGGCTGTTTGTGTCTAGACTGTAACTGTAAATAAACTCAAAATCACTGATAGACTTCATTTACTTTAAGCGATTTATTGCATTTTGGAGCTGACCGGCTTTTTTGTACGGACTGTTTTTTAAACAAAACATCACACTTGACGAATAATTTCGAATAAGAAAAATTCCATCGAGCGTTGGTTAGATAGTTTGAGAGTCAGTCTTCGAAATAATGTCAGTAGATGACGTTTAAATGAACCGCGAGATTTGAAAATCGTGAGGAAGTATAATAAACAAAATTATTTGAAATATGATGTGACAAAGTGCATCGCTTTATTTAGAAACTTTAATAGTCATTTCTGTAACATTGTGGCGCACCTAAAAATCAACTATATACTTGGATGCAAATAATATAGATACTCGAAGGTAACATTAACTTAGTGAAATAAATTTTATGGATTTGCGCCAAATATTTTAATTTGGGAGAATTACGGAGCTGACATTTTGGATATTTTTTGCGCAATATAGTGTAAATATTTATCAAAAGGTGCACTTATTTCGTGGTAAAAAATTGAATGAAGTTATTGCACGATAAAATATTACAAGCCTAATCCCTGGTTTGACTTTTTTCTATGTGTAATAGCAGAAGCCGCAAAGGTGTACAGTTTCGTGAATAATACCCATATATATAAGAGAATTAAAAATTGTATAACTTCAAGGCAAAATATATATCAATTTTTTCAAAAGTGATTTCAGAATTTACAGCCCAAAATTCTCTTAAAACAGGAGAAATAGGGAGCTTTTTCAATAAAACAGGAGAATAATTCGGAAATGATTCCTTTTAAATAGCGTTATTGTAGATACCATATTCCTAATAAGATTCTAAGTCGAAATAAATTGCATTTTTAACAAAATAGTGGAATTGTCAAATCAAAAGTTAATTTTCTATCAAGAAAGATTTATATTTATCGTAATAGTAGATTGTTCAAGGGAAAAGGCGAATATTGTAGATGAAAGTTGAACCTTCAACAAAAAAGATGAACTTTTACTTCATAAGGACGAATTTTCCATCTCAAAATTCGAATTTTCATCAGAATAATTACATTTTGAACCATATAGTAGCATTTTGAACCAAAAGAGATGAATTCTAGACCAAAAATCTAATAGTAGACTTTCCAAATGAAAATTGTTAAGTATTAACCAAATAAGAAGATTTTTCAATAAAAAAGATGGGCTATATACCAAAAGATGAATTTTCAATTCGAAAGGACAGAATTTCTATCTAGAAAAACGAATCTTCAACAAAATCGTTGAATTTTCAACAAAATAATGAAAGTTTTAATCAAATTGTTGATTTTTTCTATAACAGAGATAAATTCTGGACCAAATATCTTATAGTAGATAAATTTTGAAACAACAATGGAGTAGGTTAACTATTATTTTAAAAATTAAATTTGAGGATCATAAAAGGGAATTTTCAACGAAATAGTTCATTAACATAGTTATTCTTCATGAATACAATTAATTTGGTCATACGGTCATATAAAATGCAATGGATTCAGATGTTATAGAATCATACTTTATTTGTCATAACCGACGTACGTTTCGACCTAATTGCAGGTCTTCTTCAAAGGTAATTATCACCTAAGTCGAAAATTAATATAATTGTCAATTCTATTTTAATATAAATTTTTTTTTTAGAGAATTTTACTACTAAAAATTGAAATGTGTTAAGGATTTATCAACATCACTACAGGTAAATAAACGAATAGTGTTTTTAAACTAACTTTTTAACTTTTTATCCGGAAAAATTTATATTAAAATATAATTGACAATTATATTAATTTTTGACTTAGGTGATAATTACCTTTGAAGAAGACCTGCAATTAGGTCGAAACGTACGTCGGTTATGACAAATAAAGTATGATTCTTTAACATCTGAATCCATTGCATTTTATATGACCGTATGACCAAATCAATTGTATTCATGAAGAATAACTATGTTATTTAAAAAACTGTCGAAGAAAAATTCACTGTGAGGAAATACTCCAATGCACTGAATATACATATACATATAGAAATGCTTCATTTCCAACCAAGTAGCTCAATTTTCAACCAAAATTATGAATCTTCAACTATAATAATATCATATTCAGGCAAACAAAAATCTTCAACCATAAGAAGAACTCATATTCAAATAAACAGTTCACTTCTCATCCACAGGTATAAATTTTCAACTAAAATGTTGAATAATCATCTTACAAAATGAATTCTGAACAAAAGGGTTCAACTTTCAACCAAGTATTTGAATTTTCAACCACAAAAATTTATTCTCAACAAAAAATATTTCAATTTTAAATAAAAAACAGTTGAATTCAATCAAAAAAGATGACTTATCTACCAAAAGATTGACATTCAATCCAAAAGGACTTAGAATAAAAAGATTAACCTTGAACAACACAGTTGAATATTCTGGCCAAAGAGACGAATTTTCTATCAAAACATGAACTTTCTATCCAAAAAGCTAAACTTTTCAATTCCATTGAAAAGAACTATCAACCTAAATGATGAATTTGCAACAAAACAAAGATTAATTTCCTACCAAAAGATTAATTTTCAATCCAGAATGTCAGATTTTCTATGTAGAAAAACGAATCTTCAACAAAACAGTTGAATTTGCAGCAAGATAATCAAATTTCCAACCAAAAAGATGAATTCTGGACTAAAAATATGACAGCAGGCTTTTGAAATAAAAAGAATTAACTGTCACAAAAATTAATTTTCAACCCCATAAAAGGGAATTTTAACGAAATAGTTCATTTCCAAGCAAGTCTGTAGTTGAATTTTCAACCAAAATTAGAAATCTTCAATTGTAATACTATAATTTTTAATTAAAAAAAATCAAGTGCAAACAAAATAGTTCAATTTTCAATGAAAGATATAATTTTTTAACTAAAATGATGATTAATCACCTTAAAAAATGATTTGTGAACAAAGGGGTTCATTTTCAACCATGTACTTGAATTTGCAAACGACAAAGATGAATTTTCAATCAAAAAGATTTTGATTTTAAATAAAAAACGTTAAGCTATCTCTATGGTTAGTTTATTTTAATAGCCTAAAACGCGTGAGGCGTTTAGAAGGTTCGTTGAGTATTCTTCAGAATGCCTGAATAAACCAGGCACTTAAACACGCCAGGTAAATATATCGTACCAAATTGTTCCAAACGCTGGCAGTCGGTTGAATGCCTAGGCAGTCGCCGGACTGCCTGAAACTTCTAAACGCCTATGACATATATATATATTTTCTTTAACTAACTCATATTTCTGTAAAAGATTACGGTCCGGTTCCATTTATGAGGGGGTCAAAATCCATGTTTGGTTTTTTTGTTTTTAAAGTAATTTAATATTTTCGCCTGTTCTTTCCACCATTCAATAGAGCTAAGTAACAGCTCAAAAGCACTCTTTTGTTTTTTTATTACTTGAAAAAATAAAAAAGTTATGCATCTCTTTGTGTGTCCACATTTTCGTTTTTGGGGACCCACCGCACCTTTGATAAGGGGTTTTCTCGGATGTGACTGCTTCTTTTAGAATGTTTCTTTCGCGGTTTGATAGAGTTAAGTAAAAGCTCGAAAGTATTCTCTTGTTTTTTCTCTAAATGCAAAAGTAAAACAGTTACGCACCTTTTTAGGTGTCAAAATTTGACTTTTTAGGATTCGCTGCTATTTTACAAGGGTTTTCTCGCACATGGTTATTTTTTTTTACGCGCTCTTTTCGCAATTCAATAGAGATAACTAATAGCTCGAAGGTACTTTCTTCTTCTTTTTTAATTCAAAGATAAAAAAGTTCTGCAACTCTTAATGTCTCAAAATTATGTGACAAAGGTTTTCTCGGAGATGGATGCTTCTTTCATGATGTTAATTTCACGGATCGATAAAGCCTAACAGTACCTCGAACTGTTTTCGCATTTCTTTTTTTAAAATTAATTGCGTAAAATTTCTACAGCTTTTTGTTCCTCCTGTAAAATTCGGGTTTTGGCACTTACGCCCTTATGCGGTGTTGCCCTTCATATATATAATTCAAAAAAAGAGTTAAACAACCACTGCAGGGTACCACTAGGAGCAACTGCCATCTAAAAAAAAATTATATATATATATATATATATATATCGGTTTCGGTTTCGATTCCTTTGGAATGGAACCGAAGGGCTTATGACAAAGCCACCGAACGCGTCCTCGGGTTGCGGATAGAGGGTCCCTGTACCAAGGGTTTCTGCTGAATATGGTTACAATAATTAATAAGCAGTCGCGGACAATTGTCCAGGGATGGCCCCGAAGGAATAACCCCCAAGCGAAGGCGTGAGAACCGTGCCGAAAGTTGAATGTCGCCTGGGTGAGGTGTCTCTAACGGTGATTCTGGGAAATCGGCGACTCTCAGAGTATACAGCCTTATCCTTGCATGCGGGGCTCTACAAGGATGGACGAACCCTTTCCCTAGCTGCTCGTGGGAACAACAATGACAACACCAAACATAGTTGTAGTAAGTGCGGTTCAGAACAATCGAACGACAGGTCTCCCCACAATGGGTCGGACAACAATGCCGACTACCCTACAGTTGGGGGAGCCAATCAAGACGGAGTCAATGCGATTGACCGGCGGAATCTTGTTACTTTTAGGTGGACGGATCAACTCAATGACGGCCTGCTGGAGTGCCACGATGCCAGTATGGTCCCTGAACGAGAAGGTTACATGGCACGACTGCATGCTCTGTGGTGCGAGAAACACCCAGAGCTCTCAGACTTTTCGCAACAACGTCTGCGAAACCATGCCGAGAACCTCCGGAAAAGAGGTTATATAAGCGGAGTGCCTACTCAACCGCATCCAGAACAAGCCGGCAACAGAGAAAGAGAGGCGACACTAAGACCAACCGCGAACAGGCATTCAATAGAGGAAGAACGATGCTTCAGGACCCGGAGAAACATCAACATTCAGGTTTCTCCCAAGCCCAAAGATCTGAGTGAATTGGATGATGAACTTCGTGGAGATTTTTCCGAAGAATCCGACCTCTGGACTATCAGTTGTGGTGTGTATAATGCAGCGAGAACTTTGGCAGATGCAAGCCGTAAAACAAAACCAACGGTTGATCATAAGACCAAAAGAAGAATGCATCAACTCAGCACAAAGATAGGCTGGGCTAGACAGAACGCGTCCCGCATTCAGTGTGTGATTGACTACATAACATCTGGCAGGAATTTCACTGCCAAGGTTCGACGGTTCGCGCGCGAACTGCGGATCCGTCATCACACAATCAACAAATCAAAGCTAATGACCATCAAACAGCATATTGTTGACAGAATACGAATACTATCTAACGCTAGGAGAAGTCTAGAGCGGAGAGAGAGGTGGGTCAGAGAAAATCAACAATTTTCATCTGATCCATCTAAACTCTTCCAAGACCCTCCAATTACTGTCGACCATCCGCCCAAACCAGAGGAGGTCGAAGCATTTTGGAGAGAAGTCTACGAGGTCCAGCATTCACTTCAAGAAGACTCAAAGAACATAAATAGCTTCAAGGAGCTGTGTAATGCCCTCATAACACCTGAGGAAGAATGCCCACCTATCACTACCGAGGAGGTGAAAAACGTATCAAGAGGCATGAAAAACTTTCCCGTTCCGGGACCAGATGGTATCAAGACCTTCTGATGGAAGAAGTTTCCTTCGACCCACCAGCATCTGGCCCGAATTTTCACCTCATATCTAAAGTCGGAAGAGCCTATTGCGGAGTGGTTGGTGTAAGGGCGCACAGTGCTCCTGCCTAAGACGGGCAACTTAGCTGATCCTAAGAATTACAGGCCAATAACTTGTCTGAACACACTGTATAAGATCTTCACACTCATCCTAAATGATAGGATTCTTCAGACAATTGAACCTGTGTGGCGAGAGATGTATGAATAACGTGGCTCGAAGAAAGGCGTAGCAGGATGTCGGGAGAACCTGCTCATCGATAGATGTGTCTGTAAAGATGCAGCATCCTATCAAGATTAATGCAGCTTCAGAAAACCAGATTTACCATCTCATCTGGAAAATATCGTGT